>CAUYRH010003052.1:0-40449 GCA_963574655.1 Perodicticus potto
TGACAATCTGAGTCTTATCAAAAGAACATGTACTTTCCGGTTAGCCTTCAAGCCTGGTCATTGTTATTAGGAAACTCGGGAGGTTTTTTGGTGGCGTATGCTTGTCATAACTGGAGAAATCACCTGCTTTATTAACTCTAATCTTGGGGGAAAAAACTTTTTTTCCTTTTTGAGACAGAGTCTCACTTTGTCACCCTCAATAGAGGGCCGTGGCATCACAGCTCCCAGCAACCTCAAGCCATTCTCTTGCCTCAACCTCCCAAGTAGCTGGGACTTCAGGTGCCTGCCACAAAACCTGGCTATTTTTTTGTTGCAGTTGTCATTGTTGTTTACCTGGCCCGGGTCGGGTTCAAACCTGCCAACCCTGGTGTATGTGACCAGCTCCCTACCCACTGAGCTACAGGAGCTGCCAGAAAAATCTTTTTACTTCTTTTATTGCCCTTGATCTACTCTTTCTTCTCACCCCATCCTTACCTGATGACCCCAGTCACCTTGCATTAGTATATGTATTTAATCAGTATTAAATAACAGTAGTGGTAGCAAGTCATAGAAATTGGGGTGAGAAATGACATTCATCAGGATCTAACACTCACTTTAGGGTGCTGACAAAAGTGTAAAATCCCTTTGCTTTAGTTTGCTCATTTATAAAACAGAGGCGCCCATACTCGCCAATTCTTGTAAAGCAGTGGCTCTCAACGACCCCTTTGTAACAATGAAAATACATCCTGTATATCAGATATTTACATTACGATTCATAACAGTAGCAAAATTCCAGTTATAAAGTAGCAACGAAAATAATTTTATGGTTGAGAGTCACCACAACGTGAGGAACTGTATTAAAGTGTAGCGGCATTAGGAAGGTTGAAAACCACTGCTGTAAAACCATGTGACTTAAACATACCCTTGCTGGCCAAGCAGTTTGGATATGTAAGTTCCAAACAGGAATGATATATGATGCTTTATGAAAATTTGGCAGATTTTTTGCTGCTAGCTCCTATTTATAATTTTTCTTCTCTAGCAAGAGTATGACTCCTGTTACGTATATAGATTTTTAATTTCGATTGGTTAAATTTCAATTTAGTTCTTTTTTTTTTTTAAGCCAATGTTATTTAGACACATTGTATTTGTACGAGGGGGAAAGAGAGTATCCTATCTGGGTCATTTTGTCCCTCTGCTGTTGACATCTGTGGCTGCCGCCAAGGGGGCTGAGGGGACATGTAGGCTTTCACCTTGAACCTGGTAGTGAACTGATGACTATTTGATACATTGCTGAAGTGCTTGGGGCCGTTTGTGAATTTGCCACTTGGTTTATCCTGACAGCACCTGGTATAGCTCATAGAGGCTGATTTAGTTCTCATGTATTACCGACGAAAGACCTGAGCTGCGGGAGAGGGAGCGACGGGCTGGTGGTCCCAACACCAATCAGCGGCAAAGAGCGCCGGGGGCCTCCGGGTGGACCCAGGGGTCTTCCCGCTCACCCAGCTGTTTCCTGGAGCAAGCTGCCGTGGAGAGCGCTTGTTGAATTTCCTTCCCTAGAGATCTATAATGTCCTTTCTTGCACCTACGGAATAAAGGAAATCCTTGGGTTGCTTTTCGGATTATTTATGATAAGGTGTGTGCTTTTGTGAGTTTGGGTCGGGCTTGCCCTGCTTTCCTTTCTGGGTTTATTGTGTATTTTCTCAGGGGGTGGTTTAATATGCTTTCCCTCTTGAAGACTGTAAAGTGGTATTTGTTCATCTGTTTTCCTCCTAATATAAATTTTATTTTGGAAAATTAAGAAAATACAAAAAGCATAAACCATAACCGTAAAATAAGAGTTACTTATTACCCCAGGAGAACCACTATTCACATATTGATAAACTCTCTTTCTTTCTTTGTAAATTATAGTTGAAATCACAAGTATAAGTAGTTGTGTGTCCTACTTTTCCCACATAGTCTCCTATTGTATTTTCCAGTGCATTAAACATTTGTTGTAAAGGGAATGTTAATGGCCCTGCTAATAACCCATCACATGGATATGCTCTTTATTTATTTAACCTTTCCCCAACTGTCGGACAATTGTCTCGTGTTGTGCTGCTAGAAAGGAATGCTGCAGAGTGAAGAAAAAAGCACTGCAGATTGTGCATAAGTCCTTGTTTGCATTTCTGATTATGTCCCTAAAATAGATTCCTTAAAGAATAGGCTTGAGCATTATGTCCTAAAAATAGATTTCTAAAAGGAAAAGCACAACCATCTTAAGGCTATTGATTACATACTCGTCCTGCCAAGTCCTTTTTCTGGATGTGTGAGGGCTCATCACCCATGCTCAGGAGGGCCCGTGTCACCTCGGCCCAGCACACCCCGTGCACCCACCATCCCCCCTGCACCGCCATTTTGGTGTATGATCAGGGATTATAGATTACTGTCTACATAGCATGAGCACCGTCAAGAAGGTCATGGGGAATTGGCTTAAATTTTACTTTATGAATCTTGATGCCGTATAGCTGCATATATACACATGTGTGTATGTATAGTAAAGCCATACATACATACATGCTTTTTGGATTATCAGTTCTCTGGTCTGTCCCATGGTGTTAAGTGAGGTTCTCTATTACAACCAATATGGTAAAAAATACACAAACACACAGAATACGTGTGCAGTTGGCAAGCTGGAGACCCAAGAAAGCCAACAGTGTAATTCTAGTCAAAGGATTGGCAGGCTCAAGACTCAAGAAGAGCCCCTGTTTCAGTTTGAGTTCAAAGGTAGGGAAAAAACGGGTGTTCTAGCTTGAAGGCCGTCAGACGGGAGGAATTCCCACCTCTCTGGGGGAGGATCAGCCTTTTTGCTCTATCCAGACCTTCAATCGATTGTATGAGGCCCACCCACATTGGGGGGTGACCTGCTTTACTCAGTCTACCAATTTAAATGTCAGTATCAAACTCATCCGTAAACACCATCACAGAAACACCCAGAATAATATTTGACCAAATATCTGGGCATCCTGTGGCCTGGTCACAATGACACATCAAATTAACCACCACACCTGCACCACTGTGCCTCCTGTGCCTGCCTGCCCATCCCAAGCAACAGCTACAGGTGACTGTTTGAAATAGCGACAGAAATTTTATTTCTTTACAACAGTAGCTGTTTCTAGTGGTTTTGCTACTTCTCTGATGGCATATCATTCAGAAGCAGGATACAGGCCTTTTGATTTGTAAACGTGGTATGTTACAACAAACAGAAACTGGGTTATGTGCTACTTAGATTCCAAAACTAGCTCATAAAATCTGTCTTCTGGATAAGGAAATATTGATACCATTCCAACTATCACCTGCCACTTTATTCCCAGTGTGAAAATATACCCATAAGTTCTAAATCAGGGCACCAGGCATGCAGCTCCCACTGTGCTCACAGCTCGTCAGGAACCTGGGCCTGGTCGGCAGACTGGGTGAAGACCTTTGAGCCTGACATCCTCTTTCTGTACTTTCTAAGTATCCCAGATTGATGGGAAATTGGGAATTGCTATACTTCTACCATAGTTTAGCTCTTTATCCACCTGTCGTTCCTTTTTCCCCTCCTTCTTTCCTTCTTTCTGCCCTCCCTCTCTCCCTTCTTTTCTTTTCAACAGTACTCTCCATGCCAACCTAAGAAGACCATGTACCTATGAATGAGTCAGGGAGGAAATTAGAAATGCTCTCAGAGACGCTTGTAAACCATTACTAAGTTGAGAGTTCACATTCATGGCCTGCCCCTGCTAACTTTTCTAGATGACCCCTACATCATCTAGCACTTGATTTCAAATTTGATAGTGAACCTAAGGAGTGTCCAAAATTAATGGGGGGAAAAAAGAGGGAAATAGGCAACGGTCAAATAGAGTAGGTATTGGATTGCTTAGAAGGTAAGCCAGATAAAGAGTATTGTTTCTAAGCACGTCTGTATCAGCCCGGTGATGGTGTGACTTAATAACCTGGATACGAAATTTGATATCAAGATAGTGAATTCATTTATTCATTCAGTGAGTCAGCAAGTGTTCAAAGTGCCCATTGTATCCCTGGCACTTGTGAAAAAGCAGTGGATCCTAATGATATTGTAAAAAAAAGAATGTGGAGAGGGGCCATCAGGTGGAGGGAAGATCTAAGAAATATGCCTTTTTAATGCAGTCTTCCCAATGACTGCTTGCCATTAAAGAAGATTGCCCATGTAAAGAAACTGCCTATGTTTTTGTAGTTTAAAAAATAATGCCGTTTACTGAAGCAGATTGGAGTTTATTCCTTGAAACTAATAAAAACGGCTGATGGGAGTTGGAAAGAAATAAAGAGAATGACTTTACAGTCATTTGTAGATACACGAGTGTCTTTAGATGGCCTTTTTACTCTTTCTAATGAGAATATCAAGAAACCTCCACAGTAAAGGGTAATTCACCTAGGAACTCATCTTTGTTATTTGTGTAATTTTTTAATTCTCCCAGCTTTTACTTTTATGTACATCAAAACCTACTTAAGGGCTCCAAATAGGTACTGATGAGAATGCCATTTCACAGCAGAAAATTCTGTTGTTGAATTTACCGTAATGATCACCGCTTGTAAATCTAAGAAATGAGTCCAGTTTATGAACAGACTAGGCTAGAGACAGCAGCATGCCGCGTTTGCATACACAGGTACTGTGACCACGGATTCACTGTCATCATGGATTGGCGTTTTCTCCCCTAGCGGACAAGACGCATATTTTATGTCACTTTGAAAGTAGAACTTAATAAAATCATAATGCCTTGTATTCTGAGCTCCTTCAAATTTCCAGATCCTTATGACCCAGATATTCAAACGTTGTAAATTTCCCCCCTTTCGGTATATCCCTGTTTTATTTATTTTTCAAATACCGCACCTTTCTCCCAGTGCTTCTAGGAAATGCCTAAGTGGGTCCTATGCTGAGCGCTATGTAAACAAGATGAAGAGAGCGCCTAACTTCATCAGGCAAAATCAAACTCAGCTGGATTCTCTGCTTTGTTAGGAAAGGGGAAAAGAGACATATCCTCCTCGGAAAAGAACAGGGCCATTCATTCCTCTTATCTGCACAGAACGCTTCAGAGGAGCTCCTTCATTTTGCAGCCAAAATGGCACCTGCTCTTGGGCAAACTCAAGAAGCTACAGTGGCCCAGCTGGCACCCCCAGCCTCATACATACCCTCAAGGTCAGAAACAAAGGGAGACAGTTTTCTGTATAGTTTTGATGCTGCGTTTGAAGAAGATACGCTGTGCACACTTTGCCTTCCAGTAAGACCTGATTTCCTTAGGTTCCCAGTATGCCTTGGGTATGTGGACTAAGTTATACCCAGTGTTCTGGCAAGTTCTGGCCCACCTTCCCCAGCCCAGGATCACGTCCTCCAGTGGCAAGATTGATCAAGCCCCCCTCTGCCCTCTCCTGAGCCTGGTATAATATTCTAACAATAAGTTTAGTGACCACTTAGTAAGTGCCCACTGGGTGGGTCCCTTTAAACACCTGTGGGCCAACCGCACAGTGATGGGAGGAAGTCACTTTCTCCTTTTCCACACATGGGCAAATTGACGTGAAGAGGAGTTAGGTGACTTACCCAAGGTTGAACTCATTGGTGGCATGAGTTGCTGTTCAGAGGCGTGTGCCAGAGTCCTGAGCTTCTGGGTTTTTCTTCTCCACTCTTGCTCTCACAGTGCCGTTGCCTCCCACGTAAGTGTCATCATGTGATAAATGTTTGTTGGCTTCAACAGAAACACTGAAAGTGACAGGATGCCCTGGAGACATTTGAGGTTGCTGTGGCCCTAACACCATCTCCGCAGCTAGCAAGGCTTGCTGCGTGCCATGTTCTCTGCAAGGCACTTTGCGAGGCACTTTGTGTACATAGTTTATTGAATCCTCAAATATTCTGAGGTGGGCACCATGGCATCCTCATCTTGAGGGGACATAACTGATAGATGGGAAATCACTGGGGCTCAAACCCAAGGGGTCTACCTCCCAGGCTCACTTGCTGAGTCATTGCTCCAAATAGCCTTCTCTTGCTTTATTTAAAAAAAAAAAAAAAAAAAAAAACCCTCTTTCCTAGTGATTTCCAACTTCTGCCCCAGACAGGCTGACTATTCCTGTTAGACATAATGGCACCTATTGCCCTCCTGTTGCCCTTGCGTCAGGACTTTGCAGTAGGCATTAGGCTTCAGTATTCCCTAGGCGCTGTGATAAAGTCTAGGACGGTAAGATTTTATGGTGACTTGTTAGCATAAAGATGGCCTTCTGAGGTCCCGTAAGAGTGTGTGCGTGTGCATTTGAGGACATGCTCCGTTTACACTGCCGAGAAGTCAGGACCTGCGAATATGACTGGAGATGCACCTGCGCCACCCTTAACTTTCTAACTTAGAGCCGCGTGGTAGGAAGATTCTCAGGGGCCAAACTGCTCTTATTAGTTTATTTCAGTTGTGCACTTCCCTTTTACCTTGGCTCCAAAAGTAAGTATGTGCCCACTTTTAGAATGTGTGAAAGTCCTTCACTTACAGAGTCACGCAAGATGTTTCCTGCCAGTTCCTTCCTTCAGCAGCTCTCAGTGAGAGCCAATGAAGCCAGAAAAAGACTCTGCCGTCCCGGCCGGCATCCCTGGCATGGATTCCTAACCGGTTCCCCTTCTTGAAGCAGCAACCCCCACACTGGTATCTACAGGGCCATTTAGGAATCTCCCCAGATCCCAGCCCATCCGTTATTCCTCCTTTCACCGATTTGCCATTCTACACTCAATTTCAAACTACATAGAAATGCAGATGGGCACATGAGCTTCTGGATTTCCCAAAATACACATTTTTCATGAGTGCTTCCCTCTTGAAGTGTGTGGACAGAGCCAGCATATTATCTCCCCATTATCACTGTGTTTTAATGTCTAACTGACAGATGCCTGTCAGTAAAACAAGGCGATAATGGGTAGAAATGACCCTGCTCTTAGAGAACAAAAAAGATAGACCTGGGATTCCTGTCAATTTCAAAGACATTTGTCAGCCATGGTTAAAGAAGGCTTATGAATGCCTCTGTGGGGAATACCCATGAACCTAAATGTTTTCACCTTTATTAGTGAGAAGGAGGAAAAGGAGCCATTTTTTTTTTTTTTGAGACAGAGTTTCATTACAATCACCCTCGTTAGAGTACTGTGATGTCACAGCTCACAGCAACCTCAAACTCTTGGGCTCAAGAGATTCTCTTGCCTCAGCCTCCCAAGTAGCTGGAACTACAGGCACTCACCATAACACCTGGCTATTTTGTTGTTGTTGTTGCAGTTGTCATTGTTGGTTAGCCAGCCCAGGCCTGGTTCGAACCCACCAACTTAGGTGTATATGGCTGGCACCATAACCACTGTGCTACAGGTGCCAAGCCAAAGGAGCCATTTCTAACACACGTGCAGATCCTTGCCCCAGTGGAGGCTTGCCTGGTGTGTTCCTGTCACCATCATGGTGCTGGAGCAGGGTGTGGCCCTGCCAGGATGGTACCTGCAGGCTTTGCTGGATCACCAACGAAGACCAACTAGTGCGGTCACGATGACCTGGACTAGTCAGTCTGCAGGGGCGTTAGTTTTGCCAACCTCCTTCCAGGCCTTGAGTCTCCTTCAGAGATATCTAATAAATAGCATGAACTGGAGGTCTGAAGAGGGTAAGTGACACTAAGTGATTCGGGCAGCAGTGTTTTAGAACTATCTTCACTTTACCTAAGAGATCCGTCAATGCAGAAGGCCTCTGTCTCCAAGGAGTGTTGGGTTGACTCCAAAAAGAGTCTGAGATGGGAAAGCAGGTGAGGGAAATAGCACCTGGCCCTCCCTCCAGGAGAACTGGAAGATGGCAGACCCATGCCCTAACTTACTTTGTGTCCCTTTAAATCACAAATCCAGATCTTCTCTAGAATCAACAAGGAGGGTTTGTTATGGGGTAGTGGTTTAATTTTTTTTTAATTTCATTAAAAACAAGTAGACGTTTAAAAATAATATAAACATCAACAAATACAACTCCGTTACTGTATGATGTAACTAAGGCCCAGTTCCTTACTCTGAAGATTGGCAATCATAGGAAAGAATTAAGCAGTGATCGTGACTTTTTGTGTAAATTGTATTCCAGAATAATCAATTGCACTGGTTAATGAAGGAAAGATTTTCTTTACAAGTAAAGAGAAGTTAGAGTTGGAAAAGCATAGTTGATTAGCCTCCAGGTGAAATAATCAACTCAGACAACCATTATCCATGGATGCAATCATTAGATCTATAGAAATGTCTAAATGGGGAGCTTCCCTGAACCCACTAAAAGTGGGGCAGCCACACACCAGCTGTCCGCTGATTTGATGCAACTGTGAGCTGGCATGGCCTGAGCGTGGAACCTGAAATTAACCAGCGGATGCGTTCCATTCCAAAAAATACAGGGGATATAGGAACAAGTTAAATGTACTATAAGAAAGCAAACCAAGAACATGCATTGTAGAACAGGGGTCTACAGGAGCTCTATCTGAATTTCTTCAACAGATAATGGCATGGGGGTTGAAGGGAGGGACATAAGATACATAATATCTGAACATGGTACATACAACTTTCTTTGTATCATTGAAACAAACTAACCATAAAGAGTTTTCAAGATAGTTGGGGGAAATGAAATGTAGTCTGGGTAGTAGGTAATACCAAGAAATTAAGTTTGTTAGATATAATAATGTCTTTGTGGTTATGTAAAAAACAAAAGTCCATATTCTAGAAATTCATACTGAAGGATGTAGAGGTGAAATGACATGATTTCTGGAATTTGCTTGATCTTAATGAAAAGGAAAGACAGGTGAAACAAATATGGCAAGATTTTGGTTAATTTTTAGATTGGGAGGATGAAGTGTATGTGGATTTTCTATAATGTTCTATGATACGGCAGGACTATGGCTAGAAAAAAGTCATCTGATGATTCAAAATGTTGGAGATTTTTTCTTAATTTTTTTGACAATCTTCTTTATTTAAAAACAAAACACTTTTTATTGGATTCTTTTTTGGTTAGCCACTAGAAACTGATTTCATTGCCTCCTATCAGGCAATTGGAGGAGAATTTGGGAAACAAATAGTGTCCAGTGTTAAAGTTAATGCTGATCTTAGCTGGAATAACTAGCTTTCTTCAGCATCTGCAGTGCTTGGGCTCCAGGGACTTATCTGGCTACATGTGTTTTTCACATTTATTAGTGAAATTGGAGATAGAAGAAGAAAACACAGTCCTTGGGAACATTGTGTTCATTTGTGACACACTAGAGATTTTTTAACCCATAAAGCAAATGAATGAGCTCCATGGGGGTACAACTGTGA
Source organism: Perodicticus potto (assembly GCA_963574655.1). NCBI lineage: Eukaryota > Metazoa > Chordata > Mammalia > Primates > Lorisidae > Perodicticus > Perodicticus potto. The sequence goes on from CAUYRH010003052.1 coordinate 9,299, forward strand.
TTTTTACCCTAGAAGGCAGTAAAGACCCACTGTATTTATTAAGCACTTAGAAAACAGAAAATGAATAGTGCTGTGAAAATGGAAATATACACTCACACTACTGCTATTAATAGTGCAATTTTTTTGTCTGTTCTGAAGGAAAATACCAACAGATGAAAATTTAAAATGGTAGACCTCTGTATATTACCAGTTGTTTGGTCTTAGAAAGTAATTTAATTCAATGTCGGCATAAAGTTGTTTTTGTTTCCATCAAACAATCTGAATCAAGTTAAGGGACCTTACCCATTACTTTTGGCAAGACTGGGTGTACAAATAAATGAACCGACCAGATATTTGATCCAGGGCTTTCCTTCTGCGTGGCTAAGGGGCTTACGAGGACATTCTGGTGGAAAGGCAGCCTCAGTGTAAGCTGACACACTGGGGCATTCCTAACAAAGTTTAAATGCTTGGCTTCCCTGGAGGGTTGGCAAAGGCCACTGGTCCCCCCACCGACAAGTGCAGGTGGAGCCAGCGCTCTGACAGGTGGGGCCGCGTAGGAGAGGCCGTTTGCACCAAGATGCAGGGGGCTGAGGCACCTGCCAGGTCAAGGTGCGGGCGGTGCAGGTGCAGGCAGGACCCACCAAAGGAGCATGGGCAGAAAGGGGCATGTGCTCCCAATACAAAAAGCAACGCCCTGCATGTTCCTTTGAAAAAGTCTAGGAAGTGCTTTGCATTGAGCTAAGTAGGAAACAAGAAAGAGATCAAATTCTCCAATTCTGTCTGTGGTCCACAAGAGTCCAGGATACAAACCGAGGAGTTGAAATGATTAAGTGATCTCTGGGATGCTAGTCCTTGGCTCCATATTACTTTATTCTTGGGCTTATTTGTATTTTGAAAACACTGGACCTGGCTGGGCACAGCAGCTCACACCTATAATCCTTGTAATCTGGGAGGCTAAGGCAAGTGGACTGCCTGAGCTCAGGAGTTCAAGACCAGCCTAAGCAAGAGTGAGGCCCCGTTTCTAACAAAAATAGAAAAAAGCTGGGCATCATGATGCATGACTGTAGTCACAGCTACTCAGGAGGCTGAAGCAAGATGATCACTTGAGCCCAGGAGTTTGAAGTTGCCGTGAGCTGTGATGCCATGTCATTGTAGCCTGGGCAATAGAGTGACACTCTAAATAAATAAATAAATAAATAAATACAACACTGGACCCATTTTAGGGAACGAATGAAAAAGAATCTGTGGTTTCTGTGTGCTTGTGTGAATATGGGGGTTGGGAGAGAAAAACATTGTCTAAAGCTGAGAAAAGTAATTCCAAGGGGCGTTTTTGTGATTTTTTTGCCTGTGTTTATGCAAAACTGTTACAGTGGATGTCAGTAGTTTTGATGTTTGCTTGGGAAGATGGGAGGGAACCCATGAAGACAGTAGAAGAGGGCGGGCTAGGAAAGGGGCTTAACAGTGGGATCCAGAAGGCCCCTGTCTCAGGTCAGGGTCGTGAGATGACCTGTTACACTGTGGGCTCAAGCAATGCCTGTTACCAAGAGCCCTGTCTGTGACAGGCACACACCTAACTCAGGCCCTCGGCGTCAGGGAAGAAATTGAGGCTCCGCGTCAAATAATTCCGTCCTATTGATAAGCATCTGGGTGGTGGCTCAAAGCCAGGACTCCCTGATCCAAAGTCTCCCAGAGAGCTACTGACGCAAAAGCTGAATATGTAAAAAACACGAAGGAACACCCAGAGCCTCAGGCAGGTTTGCATCCCTAGACCATGAACACGTATGTAAGAATGTGTCTGAGGACTTTGGGTAGTGCATACTGTGTGACAGGAGTCTGTCTATAATGCCAAGTTCAGGGCTGAAACAGAATCCAAGGTGAAGTCTTCACTCTGCACTTGCCTTAACCTTCCTCGGCAAGCCAAGTGACCTTGGTCATTCTTGTAAGTAATGGAGGGTAATGCAGCCTGGGTGTCTCCATGGGACTGAAAGCGTTGCAGGGGACATCGAGAGTCTCAGGCCGCCTGAGCCTGGTGAACACTGCCCTGGGGAGGACATGACGCAGCCTCCCCACAGTCTGCAGGAACCGGACAGGAGGAAACCCGCGAGGCACCCTGGCTGAGCACAGGCCGGCAGCTGGCTTTACTCTAGGCTTCAGGAGGCGTAGCTTACAAATCAGCACACCTGTGTAGCGAACATTGGGTTGCTTGTGCAGAGGAAGGTGAGGAGCAACTTGGAAATGGATCCCAAATCAACTTCCTTAATCCACGTTCCCTTGGATGCAGATAGGAAATGGATGAGCCTGATGACGAACTGGGAGCTTCCAGTCCCTAGAGTGTATCTAATTCTCACTGTGGCTGAGATGCGTTTCTCTGGTGTTGGCGGATATCCTGGCCAGCACGCTACACCCGCCGTACCTCTCCCTACGCCCCCTGGACAGGTGGCTGTGTGACTGGACACGCCGAATGTCATTTGAAGAGTACACTTTTCTTTTTCATCTATAACATCCTGTGAATTCTGTTTTGCCTGCTCCTTTCGACGTCTTAAACTTGATGTTTAAGCCTTTTCTGATGTGCCCTCATTGTTCCCAAGCCCCAGAACTCATCTGCGCACCCCCCTTTCCCCCCCTCCCCCAGCTGGATGGGAGCAGGAGCCAGTTGTTATTTACAAGTGCAGTTCAGCTGCTGCTGTGTCTTTGAACACCCAGGGTTGTTGTGGGATTTTTAATTGCCATTTTCATCTATATAATTAAAATTAAATGAAAAAAAATGGATAGCCTCCAAAATCTGAATTAATTTCATGAGTACTTCTTGAGGGGAAAAATATGTATAAATATGATAATCGTTGCTTGATTTGCCTTCAGGAGAACTGGAGAATTTTACCTGGCTGAAGAGAAAATACAGTAATTTTAAATTAAAAAAAAAAAAAGACTTGTCTGATAGATTCTTCTCGTGGCTGAGAATCAGAATTAATAACATATTAATAACATAGATGGGAAATAATAACTCTGAATATAACTTTAAAATAGTACCCTGGGGATTTGTTATGGTAACTCTCTGCAGGTCCAACTTGCCTCATGCTGGTCTGGTTCTTTTGCCCCCCGTGGTTCATCCTGATGTTTATGTATTCTTTGAGAAAATGCCATTGCTCCCAAATCACAACCTCATTCATGCTTGGAAACAGGCATTTCTCCTGCTTCCTGCTTAACTGTGCTCTGTGAGGGTGTAACACCTAGAAGAAAATAATGAGAACAAAAAGGGAAGTATTTTTAAAATTCACCGAGCCGGCCAGCGTCTCCCTCTGCAGACCCATCGATGCCGGATGGACATGTTTATAAAGGCCTGGACGGTCACTTTATATGGAATGACAAACTCTGCGCCCTGCATAATGAGGTCACTGAAGCATCCAGAAAAGAAACGTATAATTCGGTAGCGTGGGTCCATAAGCACAGCCCTGCTGCTGCTATTTGAGTTTAATGAAGCAGCTACTTTGCCGCTACACACGCTCAGTGAATAGCCTCCTTGGCATGTTTTTGAAAACTTAAATGTTGCTGGTAATCATGTCCCAGCAATCTCCTTGGGGAGCCTTTGTGTCCTGTTCTCAGAAGAAATATGCCGCTTTTACATGTTAATGGTTTTGAAATTAGTCATTTGCTCCATTTTCATTGGGAAGGAAGGTCATTGTGTGATTTCCTCCCTTCTTTCATTTTCTCTGAACATTCTGGATACTCTAAGCCAGTTCATCAGCCATGCGGTGTACCGGCTGGTTCTAAAGTGCCTGAAAAGCCAGGGATGTGTTCTATCAAAGAGTATTCCTATTCTCAGAGACTGTTGTTAGAATTCAAAGTCTAAAAATCTACCTCACAGGGGGAAGTTCCTGGACAGGCCATTAGTGCTATTTTTTCCCATTTCAGTCACCGGCCGACCTTGCCTATTCATTGGTCTCATTAGAAAAGACCGTGCTCCTTGAGTAAGCAGCTCCTTGAAGAATGCTGAGACATTTTAGACATTTTAGGGGTCCTTTTAGAAGCAGATTCACTTGTGTAAAACTTAAGGTCAGGCTTCTGAATCCTGGACCAGTGTTAATGCTGCCGAACTCCATGGGAGCAGAAGGACGTCTAGCCATTCAATAGCACTACAGCGCTGTCCCCCCAAATTTAGGGCATCCAGTGGTTTCCCCAGAATTAGCAAGGGCACAGTCAGTACTGAAAGTTGCCAGGTCTTCATGGCTCCGCATCCCTGGAGAAGGTCTGGGAAATATTCCAGATTGTTTGGTGGCCTCTACTTCGCATTTGGAATGGAAAGTTGGGTTTAAGGTGGCTGGACCCTGCTCCACCGGACACTTTCTAGTCATATCTACTAAATCCTCAAAAACTTTTTTTTTAGAGTGAGTTTGGGCTAGGCCCAGTGCCCCAGACAGTAATCCTAGCACTTTGGGAGTCCAAGGAAGAAGGATTGCTTGAGGCCAGGAAATTCAAGACCAATCTGAGCAAGAATGAGATCCCATCTCTACAAAAAATAGAAAAATTCACCAAGTGCATGTATGTGTACCGAGTGTGTGTGCCCATAGTCACAGCTACTCAGGAGGCTGAAGAAGGAGGATAGCTCAAGCCCTGGAGTTTGAGGTTGCTGTGAGTCATGATGTCACTGTTCTCTAGCCTGGGCTGGGTAACAGATGAAAGCCCTGCCTCAATGAGTAAATGAATAAACAAATAAATGTGTTTGAATGGGTGGAAGTATGAATAAGTGAATTTGCTTCGTTGACCAACCCTGGTTGTAGAGGTGACCCAGGATCCTTCTAGTACATATTGGGACCTGAGGGGCCTACTTCTTCTTCTTTTTTTTTTTATTTTTTTCTTTTGTGTGGTACAAACTCTAAATGTGAGATCTAGCCTCAATAAATCTGTAGGTACACAATAACTTATAATTGACTGTAAGTACAGTGTCATATAGCAGGTCTCTAAAACTTACTCATACTTAACCTGAAACTGTATGCTTGTTGATAAGTAACTCCTCATTGCTTTCAAAATCATTTCTATAGTTTGCTATTGCCTCTTACATCTCTGGAATTGGGTATTAAGGTTGAATTTGGAGGTCCAGTCGTGCCCCAGACGGCTCCTCCAAGGTTAGGCCTCCTCGGTCCACTGCCCAGGCAGCTCACATGAGCAGGTTGGTGCCAGCCAACTCACATTCTTATTATACTCTTGTTTTCACCTTTGAACCTAGGGGGTAATTTTTATACCCAAACAAAGGTACCAATTCAATATAATATAATATTTCCCTTCTCTACCTATATCTAACCTGACTTGGCCTTGAAAATGCAGTTCTGATACCAATAGGCTTAAAAAGTGATTTGGGAGTAGCTTGTGTTTTACTTTTGTGTGTGTTTACCACATGCTAGATTAGTTAAGATAATGGTAGCTTCTTTAACAAATAGAACTAATTCTCTCCAACCTCATAGCATTTTTCATCATATGTTATATCTTTATTCAGCATTTACATGAGGGAATGAAGCCTGTGTTCTAGGTCTGAAGGAGACCATGCCCAGGAAAGTAAGCAGAGGGCATGTAAAGACGAGACTCCCTCTGTGCTCCTCAGTGGAGACACATGGAGTGGTAGAATGGCAGAGTTCAAGTGTAATACAAAGGGTGCAGTGTGGCAAAGGTTGACCAGGCATAGGGGAAGATAGTTTTAAAAATCAGAAATTAGGTGCAGGCCAGGCTGAAAAAGGAACAGGAAGGAAGGTCAACGCAGTAATAACACTTTGACTTATCTGTGCATAGCATGTTCCAGCTTAAAAAGTAGAGTACATTCACATGTGTTATCTTCTTCTAGGCTTCAAAAACAACAGATGAGGTAGCTCAAGAAGTATTAGTACCCTCATTTCAAATATTCAGGAAATCTCAGGAGAGCCTGAGAGGCTGAGTGATTCACCCCCGTGAGTGGCGAGCCAGGCAGGGCACAGGTGTTGGCATCGTGCCTCCGTGAACAGAGCTGTTGCCCTAACTTCATGATCCTGCGGGAAGCTGGGGGATGGGGTGCTGAGGTAAGGGGGCTGCAGAGGTGAGCGGAATGTGCTTCCTTCCCTTCCCCCACGTGCTGTGCCACGTCCTCAGGATGTCAGCCATGTTCCCATGGAAATGACTTACCAATGGCAGCCTGTTCCAGAACACAGAGGTGATTAGCTGCAGCCTGATTGGGTCTCCTGCTTTTGTGAAACCTGTCCTGTGAAGGGGTCACAGTTTAAGAGACAAGCCTTTTTATTTTAACAATTCTCTAATCAGGCTTCCTTGTATTTTGCCACTGCCTCCATTTCTGTCTCCACTCTCATCCACCTATTCCTGCCCTTCCCACCTGTGCAGCTTAGGTTGGCCAATGCCAAATCATGTTTTATTCTCAGCCTGGGAAAGAAATTATACAAGATATCAAGCCCTGCCAACAAAGGACCCGTCCTACCAGTGCGGTTTGAGATGTCAAGTTTACACATTGCACCATTCCCACCAGGATTATGTTTTGCCCTGAGAAATCACCGAGGGAAGAATTCTTGGGTAGACAAGGAATTACCTTTGCACAAGTCCAGTGCGCTGGCATTGACAAGAAAGCAGTCGAATGGTGCTTGAAATCTTGCAGAAAGATCAGTGGAAGACCATTGCTAAGCTGCACACCGACAGCTCAGCTCTTTCTAGCATCCACAGCCACAGCCTGCTGTTTTCCCAGGTGGCTCTGAACAGACAGGAGAATGCAGTGGGCCATTTGTCACTGCCCCAGGTGCAACATATGCATGCCAATTGGTGCATGCAGCCCCTGAGGCCCACTCCTGCCTGCACCAGGCCTCTGGGCTTGCCTCTTACAGAGATCGGGGCAGAGTGTGCTCCCTTCCCTCCTCCTCCACCTGAGTAGGTGATTAGATTAGATCCACTCTTCCAAGATTGGAACCTACTCAGCCGTCCCTGCCATGCTCGAAGGTGCTCACACTCACGTATTCCTCCCATCCTATTTTTAATTCAAGCCCAGGGACCTGTAAGGCTGTTGGGATTCATCTGGTATGCCAGTCTTGGTGTCTTGCGGTTATACTGGTGTGTGGCAAATAGCAGACATGCTAGTACGTTCTTATGGGAGGGCTGGACTGGAACGTCATTTCAGTTAGGTCTACACTGAATGAGGGCTTGGAGGACCTCGGATGCAGGATTCTGCAGAAACGGTCCAAGAGAAAGAACCAGGGATCGCTCATAGAAGAAGGCAAGGTAGAGATGCCTTTTGTTCCTTTATGCTGAACTCCCTGCCCAGGACCCACTGTGAATGGAAGAAACTTATCAGGTGTCGAATAATATCCCTTTAACCTTTGAAAAAAAAAGAAGTGAGATGAAGTATATCATGCGGAAATGAAATTATATTTATATAATTATGTGTGTGAGAGTTTAAGGAAAACTCTGCCTCAAGAATATTTTTAAGGGCACTTTATTGTAGATGTAGGTCATTCGTTTAGAACTGCTTCCTCTCATGAAGACTTAAACTGTAGGTTGCTGGTGAGTGACTTGAGGACATCACGTGCCTGGGTAGCAGGCGGGTCACCTAGGGCAGCCTAACTGCTGACATCCCTGGGGCCTGCTGGGGGCTGCACCCCCTCTTCCCCTTCTTCCAGTTCCATTGAGTGTAGGGAGGGAACATTTGGCCCTCTGAGCTGGAGTTATGCAAAACCCAAAAATAGCCTCTCAGAGTGCACCCAGACATAATGATTCCACGCGGCAAGAAGGTCACCGTGTCTGCTCTTCCTGCCAACACACCCCTGGCTCTTAAGCTATGGCTGCCTTGTGAAGCAAGAGAGCTGTGCCAGGAAGTTACACTTTGTGACTGTGACGCATTAGGAGAATTTAAAATCGTGTCAATGGGGTGTTGTAAGGGCAAGCCAGGGAGGGGAATTATACACAGTTTTAGAAGAGGATGGTCTTTTAACATCCTTTTGTTCTTTGGCCTTAGAGCTACATTAATTCAGTTTTAAAATATATATATACATATGTATGTATCTGGCCCCAGCTACAAATCAACTCCACCCTGCCAACTCCTTCAAAAATTAAAAAGATAACTACCCAAAAAATTTACTGTGGTTATCCGAGTGCTAGGGTTGTGAGCGAGTTTTACTGTTTTCTGTATATTTTATAACACACTATATACGTCTTGCTGTTGCAATATTATTTTAAAAAGCAACAGATGCTGTTTAAAAAGCAAAACCTTACCCTGCACCAACTAACTGATTGTCTTCCTCGGATGTTCAGTGTGTGGTCATGAAAATGGCATGGAAGGAACAGCCCCAGCACAGACTTCAGGCCTCAGTGGGGCCTGGTGTCCACATCCCTGTCCCCACTGGGGATGTAACGGCTGCTGGGCAAGGGAGGGCAGACACAGACCCGGAGAGACTCAAGCCAAGCCAGTAGGGCAGGAAGAGGCGGCTGCTGGCGCGAGGCCAGCCAGAACCCTCAGCAGTAAGGAGGGGATGCAGTCACATCCAGTTGTCTCAGACAGTCGAGCCCACTTGACAAGTGCTTGTCGGGAGGGAAACTGTCAGCTCAAGTTCATCTGGAAACCCTGTGTTCTCTCCCCGAGAACGTCCAGTGGGTGCATATTATTCTAGAAGTTGAGAAGATTCTGCTTTCCAGACCTATAGGGATTCAAGAAAAATGTAATAAGTAGGGACAGATATCTGAGAGTAAACAACCCTCTGAGGAATTCCAGAAACCTTGGAGTTGGGGTTTGGGGGAGGACAAGATTTTCATTTATTTCAGCTGGAGGCCTTGACCACCCGGGCTGGTTATTGATGAGCTGGGCTCAGGAGCTCGAGGTGAGCAGGCTGGCAGAAAGGGCGCGTGTGGGCCGTGGAACTATGTCATGTCACCTTTGGACAGAATTCCTTCTGCAGGTGCCTTAAAAGCCTCTATTTCTCATGCATCACATGCTGACCTATTATCGATACACTGAAACCTCACTACACTCTGGTAGGTTTGAGTGTTTTGAAACTTAGGTCACGACCCAAGCCTACACCATACAGATCGGGAACATAATTCCTTGAGGTTTATGTAGCAGACCGTGTGTCAGGGAAGTGAGGCCTTTGCTAATAATGGAATATTTGTCACTGGTGATAGAGGTCTCATTCATCACTTTCTTATGTTCTCCTGCGTGTTTCTCTATGATGATGCATGCGTGCGCCTTTAGGTTGTACACAAACAAAAATATCAATGCTAATGTGTTTATTTTAGTGCCCACTGGTAAAACAAAAAACAAGCTTATCACATTTATGGTTTCAAGAACAACATTGTGGCTTGGCGCCTATGGCTCAACGGGCTAAGGCGCCAGCCACGTACACCTGAGCTGGTGGGTTCGAATCCAGCCCGGGCCCACCAAACAACAATGACAGCTGCAACCAAAAATTGACCGGGTGTTGTGGTGGGCCCCTGTAGTCCCAGCTACCTGGGAGGCAGAGGCAGGAGACTCCCTTAAGCCCAGGAATTGGAGGTTGCTGTGAGCTGTGATGCCACGGCACTCTATCCAGGGTGACAGCTTGAGGCTCTGTCTCAAAAAAAAGTAAATTAATTAATTAATTAATTAATTAAATTTAATTTAATTAAACTTAAAAAAAAAAAGAACAATATTGTTCAAGCAAAGCTAAAATAGGCTGTGTCTAAGGGCAGTTAATTTTCAAGACATACTAAGTAGAAAATTATATTATGGGGCCCAGATACAGCAAAAGTGAGAAAGCAGGTACAGTACTTGAATGATTCATATTTAGCAAACCTTGTCCTAGAATGTGCTACTTGGCCAAGTTCACTTTTTTCCCTTTCTTGCTCTCTCCTTTTTTCAGTCTTAGTACTCTCAGAATGAAGCTGCATGGAAAATAAATTGCTTACCAGAAAAAATAGTTATGAACAGTTTTAATAATGATTCTAGTAACTTGTAGAGAATGTCAACAAAGACGTATTGCTTCTTTGGCACAGAGCAGGGGAATTGCTTATCTTCTGTTTGGATCTGGGCCTCAAAGCCATCCTTCCTTTCCCTCTCTGAAGGCAGGGCTCCAAAGTGTTTATACACACTGACATGCTGGCTGTCTTGCTCATAACCACATCCACTGTTTCTTGCGGACTCCACGCGTGTGTGTGCACGCGTGTGCTCTTATACTCAATGGAAACAAGAGAATGCACCATGTCAAGGCCACCCCTATTATTTATATTAAATAATGACACGATGATGTTGATGGGCCATAACTCTCCGTTTCTATTAACTATCCTGCCCAAGTAAACTGTTTTCTGATCTCTCTTAGATGGAAATCCTGTATGAATGTGGAAGCCATTAGCAGAGTAATTGCTGTCTGTTACCATGACAACCAGCCGCTGCAGTCACCTGCCCGAAGTCCTGCCAGACTGCACCAGCTCGGCTGCGCCCGCGGTGAAGACAGTGGAGGACTGTGGCAGTCTAGTGAACGGGCAGCCGCAGTATGTCATGCAAGTTTCGGCCAAGGACGGGCAGCTGCTGTCAACAGTAGTGCGGACTCTTGCCACCCAGAGGTAGTACCACAATTAAAATAAATGAATCTGAAATTGATCCAGGAGAACTCTCTGTCAGATGGAAACCGCTAAAGGGAATGTAATTAATGTTCAGGTCTTTGTGTCAGGTGATAGGAGATAGTGGGGAAAGGAAAAAAAAAAAAAGACTACAGGAGTTCTGTCCTCCTGTTTCTATAGCAATAGAATTTTAAGGTATAAAGCTAAAATTCACCTTCTTGGGTTTTCCCCTTAAAGTCACACTTGCAGAGAGCCGGGAGGGGAGGAGACCTGGAGTTGTTTGCTTTCCATCCGTTATTTTGACATCACTATGGTAATGACACTCTTGTTGTCTCCATGAACTAAGAAAGGCAGCCCTGTTAGAACAGAATGAAGAAGGCACCTGATTTCAGGTGACTGAGCCAAAGTGGGCAGAACTTCTAAGTGACATTCCTGGTGTGCACACTGCTTCACATCGCTGTAGAAGCACAGTCTTGGGGCTCTCTTCTGTAGCTCCCTCCATGGCCCCCCCCATTCCTGACCCTGACACACACCTGCTCTGTGAAGTGCTATTGCTGAATCCTCCTGTGCCTGCCTAGGAGGTGACTCAGAGCAAGGGTGAAGGCTCTGCATGGCTCAGAGGCCACCTGTCCAGGCCGGCACTCTGCCTCCTTGCGTGGTGCTGCTGCCCAAAAGCAGACTGGGGCTCTGGGCTGCCAGGCTGGCCGTGCTTCTTGGCTCCTTCAGCTTTGTTTCAGAATGGGTAGGTGGGACCTCTGACCTATGAATGTCAACTCTAGAGTTGCCCCGTCGGATCAGGGTTGCCTGGGCCTGAGTGATTCCTTCCACCCCTCTGGTGCAGACATAGGCCCACAGATCCACGTGCCTGTAGCAGGACTCCTGCCAGCACCACAGCCTGGACACGGCGGCCTCAGATGTGGGATCACCATGCACATTGCAAACATCCCTCATATGCCTTCTACTTACAATCTGGGCAGCTATTATCGCAAAGGAGAGAAATAGAGGAAAAGACTTTTACATAATCTTTCACCTCATGGAGAACGTCTAACAATTTGTCAGGACTGAGAACACAATGAAGTGCTGAGCACCCTTGGTCCTCTGTGAACTGAGATGGGGACTGGATGTGCACTGGTCACCCTTGCAGCCATCAGCTACTATCAAACCGCTCATTAGATCAGGGAGAGTGGGCAGCGGCTGATGTGACTGAGGCCTGTGAGCAGGGGTGTGTCTGTGTGTCTGTCTGTCTGTCTGTCAGGCATTCATACCTGCTCTCCCACATGCAGTAAAGTAAACCAGAAAGTTTCAGAGTTTCACGCACCCTTTGTGAAGGAGGGAGGCCAGGAAGCATGAGAGAAAAAAGTCATCTCTGTCCACTTTCTTTTCCCACCCCTGAGCACAAGTGGGCCTTGTGGGCAAGTGAGAGGGGGATCCTTTTTTCTTCTGGTCCCCTTTTAACATTCCCAGGATCGTTGAATGAAAGGCTTCTGGGAAACAGCAGGGCTTCCAAGGCGATTTCCACTTGAACCAAAGATGGTGTTAAGGAGAGTAATGGGATGTGGGCCTGGGTCACTATTATTTTGGAGGGCATGGGGAGAGGCAGGGAGGGCAGGTGAAAAGCTGGTCCTAGAGCTATCACAGAGCATGATGACATATTCTAAAATCTAATACTCAGCGAAGAACAGCAAGGCAATGTAAGATGACAGTGATCAGAGCGGGATGGTGCCCAGACAGGACAGGGCACCCATGGAGAACCGAGGCCATCTCAACAGGGGCTTTCCACTGGCCGCTGACTTACGTGACCCGGGCCTAGTTATATGACTTTCCTTGGCCTGAGTTTTTCCACATCTGACATCAGCTAGTGTTAACTGGCATTGGTATGTGCTGGTCCTTATACTAAGCTTCTGGGCTGGGCTGTCTTCTCATCCTCACAGTCACCATATGAGGAAGGCAGGCACCATCACCATTCTTTGTGCCCATTTTAGAATGGGGAAGCTTTAGTGCAGGGAAAAGAAGTTATTTGCCCAGAGTTAGCTGGGTGGAAAGCAGCAGAGCTGGGGTTCCAGCCCAGCCAGCTGGGTCTCGGAGCCTGCGGCAAGAGCCACTACCTGCACAGCGTTGCCCTCGTGAAATGTGCAGGGGCTGTCCTTCCAGACTAAAGGCAGAGCTCTGGACAGAGGCCACCGCGGCAGGACGATCTGATTACTGGCTTTCAGTTTAACATCTCTGGCATTCCAGGGAGCATCCTGTGAAAGCTCAGAGTATGACCCACCACGCGGCTTTGTGTCCTGGCTCAGACCACAGGTCTGCATGGCGGCTCGGCTGTTAAGTTCCTCTCATTCCCCCACCCTATTGAAAGGAGAAATGGAAGGAACCTCTGGGCATATGAAAGTGTCCTGGCCTGGTCCAGAAGGTGCAATTTGTCATTTCAAAATGATTTCCGTTCTTAATAGTGCGGGATGGTTTTTGGTTTTTGACTAGTTGTTGGACTAAACTACATTTACATTCAAGGCAAAAATAACGTATTACTTTTACTTACTTCTCAACCTGGGCCACACTTGGTTACTTTGATACTGGCCCCTCCTATTTCTTTGTATTGTAAAAAGTAGGTAGCTCGAGGCTCTGGTGTACCCAGGAACACCTGCCCTACTGCCAAGGTCAAGTGCAGATCTAAGGGGTCTTAAAGCAGCTACCACTGGGGAAGGCCCAAAGGACAAGAGCCAGCGGGCCGTCCACCTGGCGGTGGTCTCCAGCCGGTGACCAGCAGCTGCCCCTCCTTCTCTTGCAGCCCCTTCAATGACCGGCCGATGTGCAGGATCTGCCATGAGGGCAGCAGCCAGGAGGACTTGCTCTCTCCATGTGAATGTACGGGGACCTTGGGGACAATTCATCGGAGCTGCCTGGAGCACTGGCTGTCGTCCTCAAACACCAGCTACTGTGAACTCTGCCACTTCAGGTTTGCAGTCGAGCGCAAACCCAGGCCGTTAGTGGAGGTCAGTAAGTGGGGCACATCCTGAAAACTTAGCTCTAATGAGCAAATGATGTTTGCTTTTATGCCTGGATCACAACCGCTGTACAGCTTCACTGAAGCACGGTAATAGCTCTTGCGTGTGTGTGTGTGTGTGTGTGTGTGTGTGTGTGTGTGTGTGTGTGTGAGAGAGAGAGAGAGAGAGAGAGACAGAGAGAGATGTGGACACACAGACACAGAGATGATACCTCTCTCGGGATCCAGCAGTAGAAGGTGGCTTCCACAATGGTGGAGACAAGAAGAAGAAATCAGTGTAAGGAAAGGGAGACTTGATCTCCATTTTTCAATCCTGTGAAGTAGAACAAGTAGATCAAACACTTTTCTCTTTGCACACCATCTGCCCCACTTGAGGCAACAGATCAACGGGTATTTGGGTTGCACGTCCCCTGAGAGAACTTCACGAGAAAATACAGCCGCGTGGTGTATAACGCACACCCAACTTCCTGCGCCCTGTGACCTTGTGAAAGTTACTTAACCTCTTGGAATTTCTGCAAGTATTAAAGGAGTTAATATTGATAAAACATTTAGAATACAGAGCGCAAAGGCAAGGGTTTGGATAAAAATATCTTCCCTGGGAAATTGTACACAAACTTTTTTCAGCTAATATTGGAATCTCTTTTCTTTTTTTTTTTTTTTTTTCATTTCAGATTAACGTGAGAGTACGAACAACTAGGTTACAAAGTTGCGTTTGTTAGGTACAGTCCCTCTTGTAGTTGGGTCCCACGGGAATCTGTGTTCTGAGGAGGGAGTATGTTACGCAGACATTACAATGGTGAGACTTCTTCGTTCATGTTTTAGAAGACACGTGATTTTTCATCACACCCAGACCAGGGTCTGGTCTGATATTAACCAACGGAAATGGAAAAACAATCATTAGACTATTTCTGCTCTTTCCTACCCTCAAATTCTACTAGTCCATTAAAAATTAAATGCTAAGAACAATAAATATTCTAATATATTATGAGCCAAAGCTAGCTGAAAGGGGCCAAGACATTGTATCTAGAATCTAGACCTTATTTTAGCAGCTAACCAGTGAAACTCTAGAATTAAAACTAGTGCTAGAAATCTAGAATCCCTTCTTAGACTGTTCAGTAAGTGTGTTAGCACCTAAGCACTCCATGCTCTGGAGAGTTCTGTGTGTGCCCTCTCTTGGTTTTCACCTTCAAAAGTTAATCAGGAACTGTAACTGAGCCTGTTTGTGCTGACTTACTTGCCAAATGGCACGAAATTTATTCGACTTGCCCCAGTAGACACTGTGCTTTTCTTAAGACTCTGGATCAAGCGACCTCCTAATGTAGCCGTCACGCCGCCTGACACCAACTTTCAGAAATTCATATTTGGAGGGGTCTCATAGGGAACTCTGTGCCAGATTCGCTGGGATTGACTATTTTAGAACTGTCCTGAGGAAGGAGAAATACAGCTAAATAACAAACAAAGGAGACAAAGAGTTTTCAAGCCCAAAGATGAAAGTAAAAAGGGGCCTGTTTCTCCTTTCCAGAAACTCTTTGGAACCTCCCCAATTTGATACTAAAGCCTCACCGGGGAAGTTGGCTTCTCAGAGTGAGGAAACCCTGCTTTTAAATGGGCTCTATTCAGCGATCTTTTTAACTGGCATCACCTCATTAAAGAAGTCCTTTACTTTTGCTCAGTAAAAACTCCAGTGTATGTGCAGGTAATTTACAACAAAGGGGGAGTGTGAGCGTATGTATCTGTGTGTGCACACGTGCACACGCCCTGATGTCGCTCAGGTGGAGTGCATGTGTGGACTCACCCAGGAGCCCTTTCAGTCTCGGACAGAGTCACATGTACCCACACTCAGAGGGGTCTTCAAACTTGCCAGTGCTGGGGCACAGACTGTCATTAAACAAGGAAACAAGGCAAATGACCTTGAGAATGTGTGAGGTGCCTTATAAGATTTAGGGCCTCCCCTACTAAAACTTCGCCCAAACGGTTACCAGTGGTGAAATTTTCATTGCACAAATGGAATGTGACAATTTTCAGAGCTAATGATGATTGAACAAGTTGAAAGTGAAAGGCAAACCTTCCCAAGCTGGGGCTTTCTGGCCGTTTGATCATCCCATGGTGAATGAACTTGCCGTCTGACCACAATAAAAAGAAGTTGTCTTTGGTTTCTCAGCTGGAGGACAAATGAGAACCAGGCACAGGCGGAGTTTTACACGGACGACGGTAGTAATTGACTTTTCCACCTCAAGATAAACATGCATCTTTTTCTAGTAGATCAGCAATACCTTGCTGGGTGGGTTAAAGATTAGGAATAGTATTACTTTATTTCTCGTTTTTACTCTTTTAATTGCTTTAATCATTACTTTGTTTACCGTTTGGATCTGCCTTCTCATTAAAGCAAGATAATTCTATAACATTTAATTTCAAAACCAATGTGATGATAACCACACTTGTTACTAGAGGAAGCAATCTAAAAGTCACTTATAAATTTTATTTGTCAACAAGACACTAACGTTGGTTTGGAATTACTCCTCAGACTTCCACTTTTCAGTAAATCCTCTCGGTGCTTCCTCCACCGTAACTCTTCAGCCCCCTTCATGCCACCACTCCCTAGACACTCATCCTTCACTTCCCCTCCTCTCTGCAGCCAGCACTCGGATGTCATTTTTAACTGATCAGGAACCCAGTGCTGGGATCCATACACAGGCTGCAATGTGACGTCTTGTCTCTCCCCGCAAAGGGTGAGTTTCTACTCATAATGGCCAAATCAATGGGCTGATTTTTATGAGAACCTGCAAACTGGGCATCCCTCCCCATTTTGCCACTGACCATCTGTGTGACCGACCATCTGTGTGGCTTGGCTCAGTTTCTCTGAGCGTCACTGTGGAAGAGGGTGAGTGAGGAGCTCTCCATGACATCGTCTGATCACTATCAGGCTGAAAACACACATCCTACGCCTGCCATGAGTACATCGTATGGTGCGTGATTAGACCTCAGTAAGTTGACTGTGGGTGTCTGTCTGTCTGTCTACTTACCTGTCTGCCTACCTTGCCTGGCTACCTACGTGGTATCTAAATCTTTCCATCTCTTTTACCCTAACTATTTTTTTTTTGATGCAAAGTAAGCCAGTATGATAAGAGCTAGTTTCAACCCCAGAGAGCTACAATGAGATCATCTGGCTCTTCAGATGGGGATGAACTTCCACTATCATCCAGCTACTACAGAAAGCAGAAGGTCTACGTCCAAACCTGCAAAGCTTGAAAGGAAAGCGCTCAAATGTGCACAGCGCGAAGGAAGAGCGGGCGTGACACGTGCATGTCTTACCTCCACAGTTAGAGCTTCTCTCATGAAGGCGGTGTATTTTTTTTTTTTTTTTTGATGATGGAAATTGCACCTAGCAGCAATCTGTAAGATGAATTATCCCCCAAGAATAATGATCCGGGAGAACATAGTGAGTAGATAAAGGAATTCACCAACTGACTATAGTCCCCTTCTGGCTCAGTTTTAATTTTCCTCATTTCTCTCTGTGAGCTGGACTCTGATACCATTCTTTATGATGAAGGGTAAAATACAGCAAAGCCAATAGAAAATACCATGGCTTGTTTCCCCAAAATGTGCCTTCGCTCCAGCCTGTTGCCATCCATGCGTTTCTGATTGGCCAGTTTGCCAAGAAAGCCCCTCTTCTCACTACACGTAGGTAGCGAGCTGGCAGCATCGGTTTCTAGTGATGGAGTATTTGCCACTAGGCTTTCCTAGGACATGTATCTGTAACATCCACCCTTGCCTGGAAAACTCATCAAGTTATGGATCAGCTCAGCAATGCCGTGGTTAAAATGAAACAGCCAGGAAACAGGGGAAGTCTGGAGGGAAGGCTTTCTGGGGTCTGATCGTCCTGTGATGTGGGCGACGTAGTGATTTTTCACAGAGGGAGTGATTAGGATTCCGTATTCCTATTTCCTTTACACAGAAGCAGCTGATTGATAAGAATTGTCTGAACAATTTAAAAGCTGTTCCCTGTGAGTCAGGGGTTTAGCCAAATTGAAACTGAGAGTGTTTTCACACATATCAGTTACCCAGAATAATGGAATCTAATGCTGAGAGATGATGATTACGGATTTTTTCAAACTCTTTTATGAATCTATTTTTTTAAGTCACGGGCACATGGGGGTTCTAAAGCGTGCCCTAGGTCTAGAACCATCTCCATCCGCACGGCAGGGAGCGGAGCTGAGCTGCCGTGGAGAAACCACCCTGGACCGTGGTAGATTCAAAACATAGGTGTGGGCATTTGCTGGGCTCTTATTGTAGTGGGTTTTGTTTGGATTTTTAACATTCACAGAAGTAAAAACATGAGTATTTTGCTTGTGCATTCACTTGTCATCAGCAACCCCTGTAACATTGGGATAATGAGGACATTATACCATAGGACATAGAAGCTGACTCGGGAGATTCTCAGCATGACGACCACCACTCCATGCCTCCTAGGAAGGGGATGGCTCCTCCAGGAGGCCGGACCATCATCACAGCCTGTGTTAGGTCTGCTGTGCTGGATTGATCCTTTTTTTTTTTTTTTTGATTGAGGCATTTGGGGGACGTGGTCTCTCCAGTTCCCCCAGGCTTTGCCTTTAGCTTACCCCCACCCAGCCCTCTTCACCATCTTGCATTGCCTGCCTTGCATTTATATTGGAGATTCTGGGATTGGGTGATTTCTCCCACCTTTAAAAGAGGGTGCCAATACTATGTGCATTTCTGTCTACCAACCTCTTTCTTTCAGGGTATTAAAGCCTGGGTTCTAGGATCCCCTTCTTATTGTCCACACATTATAAGTGGGCTGAAGCAGCTGATTCACAAGAACAAGAAACAGGGGCCTCTGAGAGACAGAGAGAGATAGTGTCCGAGCGTGGACTGTGGTGGGGACACCAAGGCTTGTAATGCCTTGTGCTGAGTGTGGCTTTGGTATTGACCAAGCACTTTCTTGACCTCTGCCAAGGTCAGTGAGTGGGCCTTCCATCAGCCACCACACCAGCACATAGACATGGGGTACCCTTCTCTGTGCCAGCAGTGAAGATGGCGTGTCTGAGGGCCAGACCCCAGCGAGCTTTGACCCCGCAGTTGTCTAGTCTTGAATTTTCCTCTGGTTTTGGTGGCTGATTGGGAAGTCCCTTTTGTTACTTAAAGCTTAGTTACAAAGAAGCTGTTTTAAGGTATCTATTAAATTCACAGCTTGCTTCGTTAAAAATCACTTCGTTAAAAAAGCAAGCCTACCAAAGTGTTCCCACAGCCGCGCCAGATGGAAGTGAGCTGACTGCTCATGCCTGGGTGTGCAGCCCGTCCACCGCTGGCAAAGGATTAATGTGGAGGGAAAATCCAGTCCCGGCATAAAGAAAAATTACATCCCCAGACTCTGTATTTCAGTTGTACTGACTCTCACAGTGAACTTGGGTCGGAATACACAAGAGCATCCATGTTCTCCAAAGGACCTTTGTCAGTTGGTCCTTGTAGCAGCTCCCTTCGTCCACCTGAAGACTTCTGTGCAGAGACGCAGAACACCAAGAACTGTGTCCCACGACTCTCATTTCATCTTATTCTGGGTTCTAAAAAATAGAGAGGAGGACAAAGAACAATGTAACAGACAGGTGTGTATCCACCGCCCACAAGTAACATACCTCTTAGGGGCACGGAGAAAATAGCTGTAGTCTTTCCTATTTGATCCCTCAATCGTCTGAAAGAGGAGAGAAGATTCAGCCGGATTTTCTTTAAGTACATCTGGGCCAAGAGTAAGAGAAGTCAACAAAATGAGACAGATAATCTTGGAAGGTTCTGGATACTTACAGCTAAGTCCAAAGGTAAAAACAAGTAGTAAGCAAATGTTGACTGCCGGGGGGTCCACTTCTTTGAAAGGCATACAATTAAAAGTTATTACATGGGTGTTAGCGATGGTGGAAGGGATGGTGGAAGTGAAGATGGTGGAAGGGATGGTGGATGGGATGGTGGAAGTGAAGATGGTGGAAGGGATGATGGGTGGGATGGTGGAAGTGAAGATGTCCAGAAATTACAAGTTATTACTTGGGTGTTAGGGCGATAATGGAAGTGAAGAAATTAGAAGTTATTATGTGGCTATTATGGTGATGGTGGAGGTAAAGGTGTCCAGAAATTAGAAGTTATTACGTGGGTGTTAGGGTGATGGTGGAGGTGAAAATGTCCAGAAATTAGAAGTTATTACACGGGTGTTAGGGTGATGGTGGAGGTGAAAATGTCCAGAAATTAGAAGTTATTACATGGGTGTTAGGGTGATGGTGGGGGTGAAAATGTCCAGAAATTAGAAGTTATTACATGGGTGTGAGGGTGATGGTGGGGGTGAAAATGTCCAGAAATTAGAAGTTATTACATGGGTGTGAGGGTGATGGCGGAGGTGAAGATGTCCCTGGGCTGCTGGCAGGAGAGCTTTGTAAGGGGAATGAAAAAGGAAAAGTGAAATGTCACTGAAAGACTGCAGCTGGCAATCATCTTTCTCCTAAGTCCTGCCGAAATAACAAGGCATAATTAACTCAGGAATTGCCCTGTGCTATGTACAAAGCGCCTGGTTGAGCTGAAGGGAAACATAAATTGCAGAAGGCCGGGTGCAGATTTCAGAAGCAGAGTTATAGAATATGCATAGCACTCCCTGCTGAGGGCTCTGCCAGCCCTCCACAAGCCTCTTCAGTTTTAAGTGTCAACAAATGACTTTTAACTACAAAGAACGAATACACAGTTTTAAATGAATAATGCTGTGAAATATCGTGAGCAATACATGATTGTGGTTAAATGCCGCCTGATAGTCGATTGTAAATGAATGAGCAAAATGGAGAAGTGTCCTCGGTCAGGTGAAGGGAGGTAAGTGGTCGTTTACTCACTGCCAGGCATCCTGCTGTGCCTCTTTGGGCTCAGAACTTCATTTTCTACCACAGGCGCGGATCTGGCCTCCAGTCTGTTGCCATGAATTAATTAATTTTGAGTCCATCTATGTTTGTCTTTAGGATACTCACATCTCAAAAGGTTTTTTTTTTCTTCTTAAATTTTACTTATCCATTTCCTAGGCAAAGGAAAAATATTACATGCTATATGCACTTTATATAATCGTCGTATTCCAATGTCTCTAGTCCCTATAATAACAAAGATATTACCCCATTTTGTAGAGAAAGGAAGCCGTGAATCTGAGGCATTAAGACACTCTTAATTGATCTTAAATATTTTCAGCCTCAGGACTAGTAAGTAGAGAAGGCATAAGTATAATCCACATCTCTCTGGCTCCAAAGTCCACATTCTTTCCACCATACCTAGTCCATTCAGGTTCCTATAACAAAATAGCATAAACTGCTTTTTAGGTGGCCTAATAACAACAGAAATTTATTTCTAACAATTCCAGAGGCTGGCAAGTCCAAGGTCAGGCTGCCAGCACGGTCCAGTGATCATGAGGGCCCTCGCCCGGGTTACAGACTGCCCATTTTTTGTTGTATCCTCATGTGGGGGAAGAGAAACACAAGTTCTCTGGAGTCTTTTCTATAAGGACACTAATCTCAATCATAAGGGCACCACCCTCATGACTGAGTCACCTCCTAAGGTCCCACCTTCCAGTACTCTCATCTCAAGGGTTAGGATTTCAACATACAGATTTAGGAAACACAAGCGTTCAGACCATCTCCCTGGCTGCTTCCTTTCTGGCTCAAAAGTACTTAATTCCTGTTGCAGTTTGGCCGGGGCAGGGTTTGAACCCGCCACTTTCGGGATATGGGGCCGGCTCCCTACCCAGTGAGCCATAGGCGCCACCCTAAAAGTACTTAATTTCATTTCATGATCAATCCACATCCTGGCACACAGCCGAAGGCTTCCCTACCAATACCGAGCCTTTCCAAGGGAGTAGATTCACTTCAGAAAGGAGAAGACAAAAAAGATTATGATTCAAGGTTTCCTCTTGACATTAAATCCAGAGCTGTTAGCAGAGAGGGAAGGATGAGCAGGTGGAGCACAGAGGAGTTTTAGGGCAGTAAAACTTCTCTGCGTGATACCATCGTGGCAGATATGTGCCATTATACATTTGTCTAATCCCAGGTTTTTCAGCCTTTTTAATCTCAGGGCACATTTGAACCTATAGTTAAACTTCCATGGCACACTTAAATTATGCTGATCAATGAAAGTTTAAAAAAAGAACATACTTACTGTGCTTGGAACTCCTTTTGAAAATAATTTAATTATTGATCTTTAAAAAATGTTTGAGTCACACCTAAGGTCCTCTCATGGCATACCAGTGTGCCACAGCCCACCCGTTGAAAATCCCTGGTCTAAACCCATAGAAGATACAGCACTGAGAGTTAACTCTGAAGGAAGCTGTGAACTTGGGGTGATAATGACTTGTCAGTATAGATTCATCACACGTGTACACCTCCGATGTGGACTGTTGGTAGTAGGGGAGGCTGTTTGGGTTGGGGGAGACAGGGACATAGGGGAACTCCCTATTTTCCATTGAATTTTGCTATGAACCAAAAACTACTCTAAAAAATAAAATCTATTTAAAAAACAACATAACAACCGGAACTGCACTCAATTCAGTTCTGGGACAGTAGAGTGGCATTTCCTCTCTGCGTCTCTTTGTACTCTAGTCCAGCTGGGAAACAAAGCTTTTGGCTACAACACCCTATCAGAAGCCAGAAAAATCATTCTTCATTTCTAAGGGGCTTTACTTAACCTTTCTTTTTGCTTCTCATCTGGTTATTCTTTTCTCTGCATCTAAGTTTGCATTTTACTGACTCATTATGTCACCAATTGCCTCTGAGATTTCTCCTAAAGGAAAGATGGAATTAGAAAACCTGGTAAACTCAGAATTGTTAAGAGCTTTGTCCCTCCTTTCAGTGAATGGCTGTGAAGGTTAATCACTCATAATGCGGCCGTACATGCTCGTGAGGCAGCTTTCTTTAAAGACCATCATCGAGGTAATTGGGGTTGGTAAACCTTGTTTTGCAACCCTTGGAGGAAAACACTGGGTTTTCTCTTGAATTATTTGTATCATTGCCTCCATGCTTTGCTTCACATTTTTTGACAGGTGCAGCAGATTTGGGGAAAGGTAAGAAAAAAACCCCTGTTGGGTCTTCATGCTCTGCCTTCCTCTTCCATTTCCCATCGAACGCGCCTTCATTCTTGGAGAGAGTGAAACGCTGTGAGATTGTTTCGGATAAAACTGTTTCTTTGCAGTCCACTATTACAGAGTTTGAGGGATAGATTTACACTGTGACGGATATATAAGAAGAAAGTTTACCTGGTGCTTGTGAAACACGAAAGAGGGGGACAAGCTGTTCATTTGGAATATTAGGAAACATGTTTAATTCTTAGAGGCACTGCTTATGAAAATGCATAAAGATCCGTTTGTGAGGATCAAGGCCAGATTACAAGAAAATGAAATATTTCCTACTCATTATTTTATCATTTCCTCACCTCCAGTGATGCCGTTAGAAATAGAAAGTTGGAATAAATAGGTTTGAAGTCTTTCAGGGCGCTGAGGGAAAATGGCTAATATAGCTTATTGCTTATATGAAAAGCTGGCAAGTAGAAGCAGCAGGAAAGTTGTAAAATAGAATTTATAGGCATTTCAGGGTTTATATTGGGGAAGAGTCAGTAAAAGCAGAACTTGAGAGATGAAAGGAAAATATTCACCATCCTACAAAATAATGCAACCCTTCCTAACCATTCAGCCACTTCCAAAGGCTCACTCTTTGCATTATGTTGCTCGTAGATGATGGGAGAAAAGGCATCGTGAGAGATGGAAATAATAAATGGCTCCGATATTTCTCTATACACAGACTCATCTGCTTAAAATCGATGACTTTAATGTTGAGACCCAGAAGTTACTCATTTATCAAAGCATACACATTTTCAGCTGTTTGTAAGACATGCCTGATATGTATCTGAAAAATCACCCTATTAGATGAAGACGTGGTGCGGCACCGGGAAAGACCTGCGTAAGAGACTTTGTGCAAGAGGGAAGGTTTCTTTAGGGAAATCCACCGGATATCTCAGATTCTTTTTAACCAAGGGGTTTTCCAGCCTCAGATTTTTTTTCGAACCACTTTATTAAAATATAATTCACATACCATGTAACTCGCAGTTTAAAGTGTGCAACTCAGTGGCAGTTAGTATTTTCACAGAGCTGCATCACCATCAGCCCAATCAATTTTAGAACATTTCATCACCCCCAAAAGAAACCATGTACACAGCTGTCACTGTACAGTCTTTCCTCTCTGCACCCGACCTTCTGCCCCAGGCGGCCACTCATCTATCTTCAATCTCTGTGCAATCGTGTATAATGGCCATTTCCTACAAATGGAATCCTCCAGCATGGAATCCTCCTTTGCGATCGCCTTCCTTCACTCAGCATGACACCGTAGAACCTCCATTGACCACCTCCCTACACTGACCACCTCCTGAAGTTGACCTTATTTTCATAGACCAAACGTGTACCACTTGCATGCATCAGTACTGTAGGCCTAGTTCATTACGGTGGCCACCTTGTATGCTGGCCTATTTCTTACAGTCCCTTGGGTGGTCAACTTACAGAGGTTCTACTGTATTTTCAAAGTCCAACCTCAGATTCTATAGAAAGCATATTTTTACCTACCTTGCTATCTTTATACCTTCTATTTCTGATTCCTTCTCAACTCCCACCACCACCACCACTACTACTAGCTGTCGTTTCCCAAAGCCGTACCCTGTACCCCTGTTCTAGGCACTTACTCACTCTCTTATTTGTGGGTACCCCCACCAGCTCCACTCTAGAAATGGGGCAAGCGGCACAGAGACATCCATGGTTTCATCCCCTCTTAAAGATTGGCTTTCTCCCTGTCACAGTTCATATGATGAAGCCCAGTTCATTTTCTGCTCTCTTATTTTATGGAAATCACTTGTACATTGATTTTTTTAATGTTATCTGAATTTTTGCCATCTGTCCTCAGTAAAAGCTCTTTTCTTCCTTTCGGGCCCACTAATTCAATTCAGTTGCTTTCTTGATTCTGCTGACCTACATCGTTCAAAACTATGCAGTTAAATTTTTTTAATCTCCCATTTTGTGCCCTAAGTTGATTTTTTAATTTTTTTTTTTTTTGGGAAGGAGAGAATTGTCAAGGTTTAAGGAAAAATGATGATTCTCAGAAGACAATCAAATCCTACTGTCCATATTTTTTAATTTAGCAATCTTGAGAAAAGAGGACTGGACCAAGACATGTCTTCAGACAGACGAGGGAAAACTTCCAGAGCAGTGTTCTCACTCCTTCCTGGGCCACAGACATATTTGAGAATCTGATAAAAGCTTGACCTCTCTACCCTGAAATGTAAAGACTTCCAGTGTTTAAAGCAATTTCAAAGAGGTTGCAGGTTTTCTGAAGCTTTCCACCCTAAGTCAAAGACGCCTGATCTGGAAAGATACTTACATAAACTACAAGGAAGCACAGAGGTTTTCCAAAAGTGTCTCCTGTACCCTTAAACTGTCTTCAGTATGAAAAGAGAAGCTCTAACTCCACTGTAAATCTCCTCTTTCATGAGAAGTCTCCATGATAGTTCTCTGGATACGACAGTGATTACGATTTGCTAGTCTTAAAGGGAGAGCCAGTGATTCAGTCATGTACCTATGTGGAGACTGGGCAGGTTATTAACTGGAATTCTTCTGCGGTTGGCTTGGTCCTGCCATGGAGACACTTGGGGGTCATGTGTCTCAGGATCCCTCAAGCTAAAAGCGTATCTGTGTCTCCCAGTCGGAGCAGAGCTTTCCCACAAATAGCAACTGTGTCTGTCCACCTGATCTCTTTTCCCTTCTGTAAATCCAGTCCCTGACGTCATGGCTTGTATCATTTGAGCTATTGTCCCTTATCTCTTAAGGTCTTCTCTGGAGACAACTCTGAAGAGTTTTGCAGCAAAATAGGCTACAAACACTGAGCATAACCAAGGAGGGCAATGCTGTCAAGCAGAAAACATTGCCCCCCCATCATGCAGTGCTACAGCGTGTCTGCATCTGGTCATCGAGAGCGAGAGACTCTTTAACCTGGATGAGAGGAGGCTGATGAGGACCATGCCTGAAATCTTAAAAATCACGAGCAGCTCAGACCATGTGACCATGACATGTGTAGCCTGTTCCAAATTACCAGAACGATGGAGGGCTGCCCTTGAAATTAGAGGATAGAGAGTTTTGAACTAAAATAACGAGGTACCAGCAGCAGTGTGGCTCTTGAACTTAAGCCACTGTCACAAGTGGAGCCCTGAAAGATTCCAGATCCTTTAGTGCTGGGAAGTGGCTAATGTCAGCAAGGTGAGCCTGGCCCTCCTAAATGTCAGAGGCCCTTTGCAGCAGCAAAAATTGGATTGTAGGGACCGTGACTCTAAAAGCTCCTCTATTCTCATGGTCCGCTCATGTAAAAGAAATTTTCTCCTTTTTCGAAGTGTTCCCCTTCTTGCTTACTTTGGGAGAAAGTCTGTTCTGGCCTGTAGTTTACACACGTGTTGTGTTTCTTTGACATCTCTGCACCACACTGTGGGCGGATAGTTTTCTTACTCTCATGCTGAGGGACAGCGATTTTTAAGTGTGGTCCCATTTTGAACATCTGGTTTTGAATTTTACGTCTCCCTCTCTATTCTGTTAAATAGCTCCGGTTATGGAGATAGGAATTTATTCTTTTTACTCACGTTGTTCATCACGTTCTCAGCTTTTGTCCAGTGCTCCTGTTGGGGCTTTCACTTGGTGCACTGTCCTGGAACATGTGACCCCAGGCTGCTGCTCTTCTGCTGGGGTAATTCATTATTCAGACATCCAGAAACTGGGGCTCTGGCAGCTGGCAGAGCAAACATCAGGCACCAGGAAGCTTGTGGCCTGTGGGGCTAGGGGTCAGTAATAGCCAAAATGAAGAAGGATCAGGGGAATGGGAGCCGCTATCCATGTTTATAAAAGACTATTCATGGAGTCGTAAGACTTCATTATTTCCCAAAGCAAGTAATCTCTCCTTTTGGCACTATGCATTTTATCAATTCCTTCTAGAAATTTCTATGTCCTTGCTCTCTATCCTTTCTTGGTTGTTAACTGTTCTTATGCTTCTGACTTTACATTCATCACATATGCCACGTAATTCTGCAGTATCTGCTCATATTTAAGACAGGCAATCTCGCTTTGCCCGTGGTCACTTCCATACAGTGATCTTCCAAAGTTGTTAGAGAGGGAGATGATCCCCATTTTGCTTATAGCTGAAGTTTCGAGTGAACATATAAAATTATTTTGCCATCTAATCCCGCTATGCTGCTAATCTCATTTTTGGAAAATTTCAAACCTTTGGTGTGAGTGTACATTGCCTTTGTTTAAATTATGTCTGAGCCAAATTATAATGTCCTAGACATGGAGTATTTATGGAACATTATAGCCCTTTAATTGGCCTGTTGGCCTAAGTCTTCCGGGGAGAATAACAAATCTCCAGGGTGTCCTTGAATATGACTTCAGCATTAGCCAAATCACAACCGCGGCTGCCAGAGAAGCTGCTGTGCATGTGCGTGTGGCCAACATTTACTGTATTCGATGGGAAGAGTCCAGCTGAACAGTCCTATGTATGTGTGAATGTATTTTCAGTTGTGTCAGCTGAATTCTACGCAAGGCAACCCTCTAATTTGGAAGGATTGATTTCTTCAGCTAACATTTATCAAGCACAAATTAGATATTTTAGGAAATGGCAATGTAGCTATGGACAGGACAGGAGACTCTCATGTCCTAATAGAGGGTACCTGCCAGGGAGGAAGGCACAGAAAGAACAAGTGAACAAATAAACTAGATTATTTCTGATAGCAGTAAGATTATAAAGGAATAAACACGTTGTGGTAAAGAATGCCTGGGGTGAGGGTATGTGCATGGTGGTTTACAAAGGTCCATCTCTTGTGAAGTGACATTCAAGAGGCTATGAGGAGGAGCCTGCCCTGGTAGGAGAGTTCCAGGCAAAGGGAATAGCCCCTGTGAGGGCTCTGAGGCAGGAATTTAGTTTGGTATTTCTGAAACAGGAAGAGGCACTGAGGGGGGAGCATTGTGTGAGAGATCAAAGGAGCTGGATTTCAGGTGCTTTAGCTTTTCTCTTGTGGACCCTCTGGCAGTATGGAAGCCTGTAGCATCCTTTCTCAGAATTGTATCATGTTGTTTGTGGATTTTTTGTTTTTGTTTTAGACAGATATTGTCTTGCTCTGTTGCCCAGGCTGGAATGCAGTAGCACAATCACAGCTCACTATGACCTTGAACTCCTATGTTCAAGCAATCCTCCTGCCTCCGCTTCCTGTGTAGCTGGGACTACAGACAATTTGTTTATGTTTTATAGAGACAGGGCCTTGCTACATTGCCAGCACTTGAACTCGAGGGATCTTCCTGCCTTGGCCTTCCAAAGTGCTAGAATTAAAGGCACAAGCCCCTGCACCTGGCCCAGAATCATGTGTTCAATTAGATAAAATAAAATACATAGTGATACAAAGGGAGCCAATTATGCTCAAACACAACTATCGAAATATTCACTAGACAAAACTGTAATATAAAATGTAAAATACTTCTTTATTAACTTTTTTAGCATATCTAATAACCAACTTTGAAATAGTAATATTTCAAGATATCTGCAACAGTAGCAATGTAATAAAATATTGGTGACAAAGTCACAAACACTGCTAATGCCACTAAGATTTCATGCATGATTCGGTGGAACATTGTATGTCAATTAGAGGGTGTGAAAATAATGACGTGATTTTCTTCCCATCTAAAATCATAGATCCCGTGAATGCTACCCATGGACTATGGGGCGTAAATGCCAGGGCTAAACCATGCAGGCTCTGTAGGCATGGTAAGGTGTTGGACTGAGCGTGATGGGGAGCCACCAGTTTCTCTTGGAAACTTTAACCAAGAGAAGTGGTGTGATCTGGCTGATTTATAGAAACTGGATTCTAGGATAACAGGAATGGAAAGACAAGAATGCAAGGAGGATCTGCACGGTAGCCTTCTTTTACCTTTTACCCTTCAGGTAAAAGATGAGGAGGGCCCGGAAAAGAGGCATAGCTCGAGAGAGAGAGTGAGTGAATGTATTCAAGGTGTCTTCTGGAAGAATTGACAGGATTTGCTGATAGACTGAGAACAGAGGGCAGCAAGGTAACAAGAGGGAGAAATGAGGGTGGTTCTGAGGTTGTTCACAAGAGCCACCAGGCATTGGTGTTGGCTGCCACAGCTGGCGTGGGCCACCCCAAGAAAGGCATCGGTCTGTGGGCGTGTTGGGGTAATGGACGGTGCCTCCAGTGTCCCATCATAAACCTTGTCAAAGGTGAGAGGGTTATTGCACAAATGGAGAAATGCCAGGTTAGCAGCTGGGCACACAAGCCTGGCACTCAGAAGATGGGCCTGAAGGCTGATGTGTACACTCCTGAGGCGAGCCTGATGTTCTGGACAACAGTAGGAAGGTAAGAGTTCTGTACTGTCGCTCTGATGACAAGAGAGGTCCTTGACCTCAAAGCCGCACCATCCCCTCTCCATTAAGAGAAACTCCCATCTTTTGCTCTGCTTGAGAGGGAAAAGAACTTGATAAAGGTCACTCATTTAGGGGAACCAGAATGAGGGGCAACCAGAAGCAGTGTCCCGCCCCTGCCTCCAAGCCCGTGTTTTGTGCCCTTCATGGTGCTGCTTCTCCAACTTTATCCATGGCATTTGTGAGCAGAAATTCGGATCAAGATTTTCGTAGTGTGGGCCGGGCATAGGGGCTCATGCCTGTAATCCTAGCACTCTGAGAGGCCAAGGCAAGGCAGGTGTATTACTTGAGCTCAGGAGTTCAAAACCAGCCTGAGCAGGGACCATACTGCCTCTACTAAAAATGAAAAAAATTAGTTGGGTGTTATAGCCGGCAAGTGTAGTCCCAGCTACTTGGGAGGCTGAGGCAGGAGGATCGCTTGACCCCAAGAGTTTGAGGTTGCTATGAGCTATAATGACACCATGGCTCTCCACCCAGGGCCACAGAGTGAGATTCTGTCTCAGAAAAGAAGGAAGGAAGGAAGGATGGAAATTCTATAGTGCAAGAGCGAAGTGAAGGGAAGAGCAGAATGAGGATTAGGCTGGAAGTGTCAAATCCCGGCTCCTCCACCATGTAACTTTGAACATCAGCAAGCCTTCACGTCCTATCCAAAATAGAATAGGGACAAAACCTGGTGTTATTAAATTCAGTAAAAATATTTGGCACCTAATAGGCACTTGGTGCATATTTTTGGTTGAATTAAAATTATAAATTTTTTTTTTGTGAGACAGTCTCACTATGTCACCCTCTGTAGAGTGCTTTGGCATCACAGCTCACAGCAACTTCAAACTCTTGGGCTTAAGTGATTCTTTCCTCAGCCTCCCGAGTAGCTGGGACTACAGGCGCCCGCCATTGTGGTTTAGCTGGCCCGGGTCGGATTCGAACCCACCACCCTCGGCGTATGTGGCTGGTGCCTTAACTGCTACAGATGCCGAGCCAAAAATTGTACATTTGTTAGTGTACTTTTCTCAACTATGTCAGGTTGGTTTTCTTTTGGAAAAAAAATATTATAATTGTGGCTAAAACAATACAAAGGATCTTGAATAATTTACTAGACTTCTCATTCTATGTCATGGCCTATGGAAAAACATAGATGGCCCCCCAGGTATTTGTATCTGAGGAAAGAAGCTTGGCTAGAGTCTACAGGACTTCCATCTTATAGCAACAAAGCAATATGTAGATACTTCTCTTAGAAACCTAAAAAAGAGCAATATGTAAGAATGCCAGCTTTAGTCTCAAAGGCAATGAATTTGACTTAATGTTTAAAGACCAACAAAGTTTCTCCTTTCTGATCAATTTAGCTAGTCTAATTAATAGTGTAAAATCGTTTCTGGCCAGGGCTGCTGGCATCTCAGATGTTTATTCATTTGTTTTCATTAAGCATATACTGTATCCTAGCACTGTTCTTAGATCAAGACATATAAGAAAAAGCAAAAAAGGAGGTCCCTGCCATTGTGAGTTTTCATTGAAGTGGGTAGAGGTGAATGAGCATGTAAACAGACAACTGATAGCATTGTTTCCGAGAGCGTAGTGTGCGCCATAGAAAATACAGCCAGCTAATGCTCACAGGTGCAAGTGTGTTTTCAATGTGAAGGGGGTCATTTGAATGGAGACCTAAATGCGAAGCCAGCTGGGGAAGAATACGGATGGGCAAAGCCTACTCCCCATAAAGGGACAGCCACGTGTAAAAGTTGAAGACGAGAGATAGTAGGAGACGTGGTCGGACTGCTAAGAAAAGATGAGGTCAGGCCTTGTCATCCCAGGTAAAGTTGGGACTTTATTCTTAATAAATAAAGAATTTTGACTGCAGCAACCAGCTGAAGAGCCAGTGGGCTGGATGACAGGCAAGGAGGGGGACCTACAACGCCCACCAGAGGCTCCAATAGCCAAAAAGGCTGGACAACTGCTGAGGAGACACTTGTGCCTTGGTGTCTCCTTCACTTTACGCTTGGGACTAAATGTGGAACCCCCATTTCCTATGCCTAGGTCAGTTTCTTGTGAATTTCCTAGGCCTGAATTCCATGGATGGACTGTGTCCATTCATTGATGCACTCATTCACCTT
>CAUYRH010003055.1:0-16373 GCA_963574655.1 Perodicticus potto
GGTGTCTCCTTCACTTTACACTTGGGACTAAATGTGGAACCCCCATTTCCTATGCCTAGGTCAGTTTCTTGTGAATTTCCTAGGCCTGAATTCCATGGATGGACTGTGTCCATTCATTAATGCACTCATTCACCTTCCCCCCAGCGGAAGGAACTGCATTCATTCGTTTCCTGGCCAAGGAACCCATACACCTATATATACCCTGAGGCTAGAGGCCTAGAGGAGGAGATGGGGAAAGACCGGGAGAGGAACGGAGAGAGCTTCTCTCTCCCTACTTGAAATCTCTCCCACTACCAGCAGCTTTGGTGTTTTCTGTATTCTTTTCTGTAAATCAATTCTGTCTTATCACGGATGGGTGGGGGGGCGGAATAATGTAATGAAGAATAATAAAATACATGTATTTAAAAAAAAAAAAAGAAAAAATGGGAAAATGATGTATTTTAGAGAAATCAATAGCAAATCATTTTGTCTTCTGTAAAAGAAAGAGTTAGGACTGGATGATGACTGAGGTCATAATCTAGCTTCTAAATTCTGTGATATACTCTAAGGTACACTTTTATTAAGTGTTTGGGTTTAACCTAAAGGAGATCTTTCAGAAGATAGGAAACAAGTAGATATTTTTTTCTCATATCATTTGCTGGAAGAAAGCATAGAGTTTAACTAAATTAATTTATGACCACAAATCTCCACATGCTTGGCAATACTGCCATACCGTCCTAATGTGTGGGCTTTCTTAGTTTTAAAAAATGCTTCTTTCACCTCTTTTTTCCTGTTCGAAATTGTTGCCTTCCTCTCCCCACCACCATAACTTCCTTCTACCCCACCTACAGATCCAATATATTCTTATCTATGCTTGCTCCCAGTTAATAATTTTTCCCTGCACACCTAATTGAGACATCCATGTAACTTTCACTCACCAGTCCAGTAATTGACTGCACCAGTGTTGATGCCCACTGCTGCTAATACTCTGAATTCCATCCTCTCTCCCCATCCCAAGGACTTCATCTTTCAGTCACTTTCTCTCTGGCTTCGTCCATTTCTCTGACTCTATGAACTATCCACCCCCCAAACCATACAATCATGTCCTAGGATCTCATAACTTTTCAGCAAAGCAAATGCTTTTGACTCCATCTATTTTTTTTAATTACTGTCATTATTTTTTGCCTTTAAAAAACTTCTTTAAAGAGTAGAGTATAATTGCTATCACCACTTCCTCACCTCCCTATGCCCTCCCGAGCTCTTTCTAAAATTTTCCTCACCCCTTGACTACAATAGCTCTTTGCAACGTCACTAATTTCTTTCTTGCTATCAAATCAAAGGAATGTGGCTTTGATTTTAATGTCCTTGATCTTTCAGGCAATAAACACAGCTAACTAGTCTGTCATTCATGAAATACTGTCTTCTCTTAGCTTCCATAATTCTACACTCACACTCACTGCCCACTTCTTAGTATACTTTGTTACTACTACCATACTGGTTAAACTTTTAAATGTTTAAATCTTCCAGAGCTTAGTCCTGGGTCTCTGTATCTTCTAATTTATATGACTCTTCCTAGATTATCTCATCCAATTGTACAGCTTTAAAATCCCTTTGTATAGTAGAGATTCTCAAATATGTGTGTGTAGTCTTGACATCTTAGAACTCTAAACTTACATGTATATCTAACTGCCTCCTTGACCGTTCACTTGGATACATATCAGGCATCTCAGTTAACATGGACAAACATACGGATACACCATCTTCAGTCTTCCCTCATCTCAACAAAGAACAGCACCATCCACCCTGTTGCTCCAGCCATGAGTCTAACAGTTAACCCCACATCTAATCTACCATTATGTTTAGCTAATCCCCCCGCCCAAAAAAATCACTTCTAATCCATTCACTTCTTTCTATCCTTCATCCCGGTGAAGCCACCCTTGTTTTTTGCCTGGACAACTATAAATAGCCTCCAAAAAAGCCTCTTTATTTCCCTTTTTCTTCTTCCCTTACCCCAGACTCCACACAGAACCCAGAGTATTTCATTTAAAAATGCACATCACATTATGTTGCTCTCTGCTTGAAATTCTCAATCTGTTCCATTGCAATTTGAATGAAATCCAAAATCCTTCCCGTGGTTTATGAGAACCTACATCTCGCCCTAGCTACTTCTCTGGCTTCTTCTCTTAGCTCATTCCACCTCAATCGCCCACTACCTGATGACCATACAGGTTTTCTGTTTGTTCCCGGGATATATTATATTCAGTTGCTTCTGTGGCCTCCATCCCTCTCTCCCTGCCCTAATCTTTGCATAGTAATTCCTTTTTGTCATTCTGATATCTGTTTGTAAAACACACATCAGGTCATAGAGTAAACTGCCAGGCCAAAGTAAGCAAGTCATTCTTCATTACATCTCATTATTTTATGGTCTGCATACTGCTAATCACATATTTGTAATACTTATTTGTTGGACTATAGCCTTTATGGTATAGATATTGTTTGCCCCATACTCATTATTGTATAGTTGACACCAATAACAATGCCTAGAACCTACTAATTGTTCACTAAACATTTAATAATGGAAAGAATGCAAGTTTTATAAAAATATGTTATATGTATTTTGTATATAATTATAAAAGTATAAAAACAATCACTTTTTATAAAGTTAATCACTTGATATTGGTTAAGAAATTTAAAATATAAAATACAATGGAACCTTCATAGTTGACCACCTTCCTACATTGACTGCTTCCTTAAGTTGACCTAATTTTCATAAACTAGACATGCACATGAATGTATGAGTACTTAGGCCTAGTTCCTTATGTTGACCACCTCTGTATGTTGACCATGGGTGTTCAACTTATAGAGGTTCCACTGTGTAATTTTGTGAGGTGGCAAGATAGCTGACTAGAGACATTAGTCACCAAATCATCTCAGAAAGAAGGTAAAGTTTTAGTTGGAACTAGTTTGATGAAAATATTTCAAATTGTATATAAAACCAGCACATTGTACCCCATGATTGCATTAAGGTACACAGCTATGATTTAATGAAAAAAAAAGAAATTTAGTTCAGATGTAATTCTGAGAGAAAAGTGCCAGAACCTATACTCCAGCAGATTCCATGGGAAGAGGTTGCAGAGCAGAACAATAAGGAGAAAGTTTTTGTTAAAAATTAACTCTCCAAGAGGCTTGGAGCCCCACACAGAGGCTACTTTCAGGCTCTTAGAGGCTTCAGGTGGTAAGGTGGAAGCCCACACTCAACTCCCAACCCAAGCCCTACCCACAGCAAGTATCGCCACTGCTGCCTAGCAGGTCTAGGATACACTGCCACCACAAGGAAGGCAGCAGGCACCAAGCAAGTTTCCTGCGTGGTTCTCATCCTAGGGAAAATTTCCACTGCTGCCACGGGTGAGGATTGGCATTGGGTCCAGCCGTTGCCACTGGAAGAATGTATCCTGAAGCTACCATCAGGAGACCTCAAGAGCAGCTTGGCACTTGGAGGCTTAAAGGGAAAGATACTAGTAGAAAGAGAGTGGCTTTAGATTTATAAAAGAAAATTGATTCAAAAAGTATAGAGGAAGATGAAGGTCTTAAAGCAGCCCAGGACCCTGCCACTCTCAAGAAAAGCAGTGCAAATGCAGCCAGAAGCATTTCTATGGATAGTTCTTCTTGGAAGGTGTGAAATTGCAGAGAAGCAATGCGGGACACATGGAGGAAACAGGCAGATGATTGGTCTATACATTTGACAAAAATCAAATGTAACTGTGGGGAGGCTTCTACACATGGAATAGATTGGGAGCATAGAGTACTGGGGCACCTCTGGTCACCCCATAGGCGCGATGGTGAAGTTATGAGAGGGCTCCCCCCACCACCACAGGCCTCTGCCTGGACAGACTGGGACCTTCCTGAATTCTGTGCAGAGTCTTTGCACCAGATACCAGTCATCATGGGGATTTGGTGGCAGCTAATCCCAGATTTCTATACCTGAAGCCATCCTGTGCTCTCAAGTACACAAAGCCAGCTCAGCATGGGACTCAGCTTTGTAGTGTTGGCTATCAAATCACCCCCATCAGGCAGGGAAAGGGACAGACTAAGCAGAGGCTCCCCTGAGCCATATCCAGTGACTGAAAGTCAAGTGCCTTTCCCCTACAGTGCAATGGTATCTGGGCATGAGAGTTGACTGGGATGCTGTGGGCTCCAACCTGGAAGGCTTTGGGTGGCTACTTCAGCAGTTCCTGGAGGGAGCAGGGAGAACTCCACAGTCCCTAGGCCATTGTAACCAGCCACCTGCCACATAACCTGGCATTTGCATGGTCTCCCAAGCCTACAGACCAACCCTAGAGCCTACTCGGCCCTGACTCTACCTTTCAGGTCCAAACAGCCTCCACCTGATCAGCTCTGATATGGTAATCAACCTGGCCAGAGTCAAAGTGAAGGAGAAAATTCTCTAAAGAGCTAGACATAAGCAACAACTGACTTACAAAGGAAAACCTATTAGGCTAAACACAGACTTCTCAGCAGAAACTTTACAAGCCAAATAAATTAGAAGGGAGGGGACCGTATCTTCAATCAAAAACAGAACAACTATCAGCCTAGAATTTTGTCTCCTGCAAAACTAAGTTTCACAACTGAAGAAGAAATTAAGTCTTTTCCAGATAAGTAAACACTGAAAGAATTTGTCATGAGCCGAGCTGCCCAGCAGGAAATTCTCAGAACTGCATTATACACAGATCAGCACAATGGATACCCGCCAGTTAAAATCACCCCAAAAGATAAAGCTCACAACTCTTAGAAAACAATAGCATAAGATAGAAAGTAAAGGAATAATCTATCACCCAACATGATGAACAGAATAACCTTTCACATGTCAAAGCTGTGTAAATGCACTACTCAAAATAGGGTGGCTGACTGGATGAAAAAAACGTGACCCACATATCTGCTGTCTCCTAGAGACACATCTAAACCATAAGAACATGCACGGGTTCAATATGAAAGAATGGGGGAAAAAAATCCACACAAAAGGAAACCAAAACAGAGCTATTGTAGCCATTCTCATATCAGACAAAATTGACCTTAAATCAAAAATGGTAAGAAGACAAATGTGGTTACTAAATACTAGTAAAGGGAGCAATTCAATAAGAAGAATATGGGGAAAGGGGCAAGGGAGGGGAGGGAAGGGGAGAGGCTGGGTGGAAGGAGGGTAATTGGTCGGGCCACACCTACATCTTAGAAGGGTACAGGCAAAACTTACTAAATGCAGAATACAAATGTCTTCATACAATAACTAAGAAAATGCCATGAAGGCTATGTTAAACAGTTTGATGAAAATATTTCAGAATGTATATGAAACCAGCACATTATACCCCTTGATTGCATTAATGTACACAGCTATGATTTAATAAAAAAAAAAAAAGAAGCCATAATAATCCTAAATATATATGCATCCAACACAGGTGCTTCCAGACACATAAAAAAAAAAATCTACTAGAGCTAAGCAATCTTAATTGCTGGAGACTTCCACATCCACTGTCAGAGCTGGACAAATCATCAAAGCAGGAAAAAAGAAAAACTTTAAAAATCTGGACCTATACGGGACCCTAAAAAAATGGATCTAACAAATTTAAAGAACATTCTACCCCCAACCTAGTGAATATACATTCTTCTCATCAGCACCAGGGACATTCTCAAAGATTGAACATATCTTGGGCCACAAAACGTATCTTAACAAATTTGAAAAAATCAAAATCATGCTGTGTATCCTTTTAGACCATAGTGAAATACAATCAGGGAAATTAAACAACTATTATTGGGTCAACAATGAAATTACGATGGGAATCAAATATTCCTTCAACTGAACAACAGGGACACAAGCCAACAAAATTGATGAGATTCAGCTGAAGCATTCCTAAGGGGAAAAATTATAGCCTTAAATGCCACATTAAGAAGTCAGAAAGAGCACATATTAGCACCCTTATATTACATCTCAAGAAATAGAAAAAAAGAGCAAACAAAACCTAAAGCCAGGAGAAGAAAACAAATAACAAACATCAGAGCATAAGTTAAGTGAAATAGGAAAAAAATACAAATAGTGAAACAAAAATTTGTTTTTTAAAAAAGATTAACAAAATTGATAGACTTCTTTCTAACTTATCCAGGAATAGGATAGAAAGGACTCAAATAAGCCCAATAAGAAATGAAAAAGGAGATATTAGAACTAATAGCACAGAAATACAAATATCAACTGTGAATACTATGAAAATTTCTATGCACATAAAATAGAAAGCATACAGTTAATGGACAAATTCATGGAAACACACAACCTTCTAAGATGCAATCAAGAAGAAACAGGACTAATGAACAGACTGATACTTACCAGCAAAATTAAAGCAGTAATAAAAAGCCTTCTAAGAAATTTTTTTTTTAAAAAGCCCTGAACCAAATATATTCATAGCCAAGGTCTACCAGACTTACAAAGAAGATCTGGTACCTATACTGCAGAAATTATTCCACAACACTGAAGTAGAGGGAATACTCCTCAACTCATTCTAATAAAAACAATATTGCCTTGATACCAAAACCAGGAAATGACACAAGAAAAAGAGAGAGAACTATAGACTAATATCCCTTATGAATACAAAACAAAAATACTCAAAAATACTAGCAAACAGAATTCAATAACACATCAAAAATAATCCACCAGACCAAGTGGGCGTCTTCCCAGAAATACAAGAATGATTCAACATATGTAAATTAATAAATGTGACTCACCACATAAATAGAAGCAAAAACAAAGACCGTATATTTATCTCAATAGATGCAGAAAAAGCATTCAATAAAATCCAGCACATTTTCATGTTAGAAAAATAACTCTCAACAAACTAGGCATAGAAGGAATACATCTTAAAATTATAAAAGCCATATATGACAAACCCATGGCCAACATCATACTGAGTGGGAAAAAGTTGAAAGCATTCCCACTAACAACGGGAACAAGACCAGGGTGCCACTGTCACCACTTCTATTCAGTGTAGTGCTAAAGTCCTAGCCAGAACAATCAGGCAAGAGAAAGGACTAAAGGTATCCAAATCAAGAAAAAGGAAGTGAAACTATCACTTTTTGCTGATGATAGGATCTTACATTTAGAAAACCCCAATGACTCCATCAAGAGCTCCTGGAATTGATAAATAAATTCAACAAAGTCTCAGATTATAAAAAACAGTGTAGGCTCAGTGCCCATAGCACAGTGTAACCTGCCACATACACCAAAGGTGGCAGGTTTGAACCCAGTCTGGGCCAGCTAAACAACTGCAACAACAACAACAACAAAAAAAAAGCTGAGCATTGTGTTGGGTGCCTGTAGTCTCAGCTAGTTGGGAGACAAGAAAATCACTTAAGCCCAAGAGTTGGAGGTTGCTGTGACCTGTGATGCCACGGCACTCTACTGAGGGTGACACAGTGAGACTCTGTCTCCAAAAAAAAAAAAAACAAAACAGTGTACACAAATCAATAGCATTTCTATATAATAGTCAACCTGAGAGTCAAATCAGAGACTCAATGGCATTCATGGTAGCTACAAAGAAAATAAATTACCTAGGAATATATTTATTCAAGGAAAGAAAGATATCTACAAGGAGAAGTAGAAAACACTGTGGGAAAAAAAACCACAGATCACACAAACAAATAGAAAAACATATCATGCTCATGGATCTGCAGAATCAATATTGTTAAAATGTGATTCTACCCAAAGTGATTTACAGATTGAATGCAATCCCCATCAAAATACCAATGGCATATTTCACATATCTAGAAAATATAATTCTACACTTCATTCAGAACCAGAAAAGAGCCCAAATAGCCTAAAAAATCATAAGAAAAAAAGGAGGGGGTGGTGACATCACAGTACCATATTGCCAACTATTCTACAAGGCTACAGTAACCTAAACAGCATGGCATTGGTATAAAAAGAGACACAGACCAATGGACCAGAATAGAGAGTCCGTATATAAAACCATCTACCTACAGTCAACTGACCTGATATTTAACAAAGCAGACAACAGCATATGCTGGGGAAAGATGCCCTTACTCAATAAATGTCACTGAGAAAACCAGAGAGCCACATGCAGAAGAACGAGACAGACCCCTGGCTCTCACCATTCAGAGATTAATTCAAGATGGATAAACCGCACAAATGTAAGGTAAAAGCACAAGAATTCTAGAAGAAAACATAGAAAAAGCTCTTCTAGAGATTTGTCTAGGCAAAGAACTTATGACTAAAACCCCAATAGCAAATACAACTACAAAATAAATAAATAAATGAAGCCTGATTAAATTCAAAAACTGAGAGGGGAAAAATAAGAATCTTCTAAGGAAATCTACTAAGGAAATAATTAACAGAATAAATAGATAACCTATAGATTGGGAAAAATGTTTGCCATGTATACATCTGAAAAGGGGCTAATATCCTAATATCCACAATCTACAAAGTACTCAAACAAATCAGTTAAAAAACAAACAAACAAAAAACCCATTTAAAAGTGGGCAAAAGTCATGAATGGAAGTTTTTCAAAAGATGATAGACCAATGGTCAAATATATGAAAAATCTCAGTAGCTAATCATCATGGAAATACAAATTAAAACTACAGAGAGATATCACCTTACTCCTGTTAGAATGGCTTTTCATAAAGAAAAAGAAGTTCAGAAACAATAGATGCTTGTATGGATGCAGAGAGAAAGGAACACTTCCACACTATTGGCAGGACTGAAAATTAGTTCAACCCCGAAGGAAAAACAGTGTGGAGATTTCTAAAAGAACTAAAAGTGGACCTACCCTTTGATCCAGCAATCCCACTGTTGGGTGTCTACCTGAAAGAAAAGAAGTCATTTTACCAAAAAGACAGCTGAACTCAAATTTTTATTCAGCACAATTTACAATTGCCAATATCTGGAATCATACCTGGAATCAATCCAAGTGCTCATCAATTCATAAACTGATTAACAAAATGTGGTGTATGTAAGCCATGGAGTACTACTCAGCCATAAAAAGGGATGAATTAGTGTTTTATGCAGTAATTTGGAAGGAATTTGGAGACCATTATCCTAAGTGAATTATCTCAAGATTTGAAAAACAAATACTCTCTACTAAATTGGAACAAACCACTGTACACACAAATGCACAGAGGGAAATAAAAGTCATGGGAAATCAAGTGGAGGAGCTGGAGGAGGTGGGAAGAGGCAAAACCCCACCTAATTGGTGCAGCGAACATTATTTGGGTGATCACCACATTTATAGCTCCGACCCAAGTCATGTAACAAAAACATTTATACTCCCTGGATATTTTGAAATAAATGAAAAGTAAAATAAAATATAATTTTATAATTGTATGTAAAATGATAAAACAAGAAAGTTTTATGAAGTTGATCATCAGTTATTTTTATAAAGCTGTCCAAGGGAATTTAAAATCAAAGAGCATGTAGTTGGAACCAATCACCAATCACACATACACTCATTGTCAGTAGACGTTATTGAGCTTACTGAAACCCATCAGAAATGACTTAGTGCTTCAAGAAAACTGAGAAAGTTGTCAGACAGGCCCACATGCTAGCTACTAAAGGTACTTTCAGTTGTGATTGGTCACCCTGACACAAAGCTTCATTAGCAGCTTGTTATTATCTCTGTTCCTGAGCACTCTCCAAGCTTCATACCACTGCAAAGTGCTGGTCCCAGCACATCAGAGACACAGCACATAAGTATAATGAACATAAAGTCCCAGGTCAGCTATGAATCCACAGTTTATTTCCACTTCAATGTTCTTTCCTATTATGCTAGCTTTTTCCCCATCTGCCTTCTCCATTTCCTCATTTTCCCTAACTTAAAGAATTTGATATGAACAGACCATAGGCTTCTGTTAACATGTGGCACAGGCATACACACATACATATACACATATGACAATATTATAAATGTAAGGCTGCAGTTCAAAAGCATCCTTCAGACATGCAAGGGTACATCACATACATATACCTGGAAACAGGAGGAAAATATGGATGACTGGTTGAGAGAAAATATGGATGACTGGTTGAGAGAATGAAAATATGGATGACCAAGATTTAATATTGACGGTTTCAGAAAGACTCCTTTGTATTTAGCCAATTGTAATAAATAGAAAATGGAAATATAGGGTATCTTGAAAGTAGCCATACATAGGGAGAATGGAAAATTGGTTGCTAAATACACCTCTATTTATAAAATATTCATTACAAGAGCTTACAAAATATTTTAAAAATTCTACACAGAATTTTGGAATCCCCTATATAGTCATAAATAGGAAGATCATTTTTGAATAAGACTACCCTATTAAAATTGCTTGAATGGATTATACTTTAAGGGTAGGAGCCTCTGGACAGTTATACACCAATGTTGATTAGTTTTGCTAATGGTATTGCAGCTAACTTTCTTCTCTTTCTTGTAAAGTCTCAATTTCAGGTGGACAGCCCTAGAAAATAGTGCAAGAAGATATCCTTTCTCTTGTCTATATAGACTTAGAAAATAGGATTATTTTCTATAGTATGTCTTTCAGGGATAGCCTTCTGAAGGTATTCCTCCAGAACATATGCCCAGATGGCCAGCTAGTCACATAATAAGTGGAATTAAATTTTCCAGCAATATGGTATGATTTCTAAGAACCAATGTGGCAGAGGAATTAAGGTGGCTAACTTAAAACAAAGATGTTACATCTTCAGATAGAAAAGGTTTTTCAAACATGAATTTAGAAAGCCATTAACTATATTGATTGTGGAAAAAAAATTTTATTTACTATCAGCAATTTAATTTTCATATGCAAAACCAGATAGGATGGATATTATCTTTAGGAATGTTCAGATATGACTAAGGCTAATGTTAGCCAAATATTATGAACACTAAACATACTGATATCTTCAAATGTAGTTATGAAGAAAATCGAAAGGCTTTTAAAAATAGGTACTATCAGTTGCCAAAATGACATGGTTGACATTAGTCAAATAAAGACAAAACTACTGATTTCAATAACCAAGAGTAGATAATTCTAGCTACTCCCGTGTTTCAATAGTTAAGTGCTTTAAATGCAAGCTTATTTTAATGAACATAACACAAATATGCACCGGTGTGACTATATTCAAGGATGTCTTTGTTTCTTTTCTTCACCAGGATCTCAATAACATTTTTATTTTTATGATTCTATCTTTACCTTTTCCTAAATATTCCCATTTTCTCTGTCTTTTCAAAACATCTACTGTCACACAAATACTCCAATATATAACATTAGCCCACATAAAAAAAAAAAAAAAAACTTATTTCTTAGACTTAGATTTTAAATTTCTTTGAAAAAGATTTCCTCCCAGGGCCCAGCAGCGTCCATATCCCCGAGTTCCATGATGGTATAGGACAAAGGAGATGACAGCAGCAACGCAACTGGAATGGCTGTCAGTGAGTCTGTAACCAAATTAAGACAAAGCTTTACAATCCGACTCTGCATTCATGTTTATCAATAACTAAATGCATTTATAAGGGTACATTAGGCCTTCATTTATGATACCATGTATAATGCACCATGCTTCTTAATCTTCCCTTTTCCTTTTATTATTTAGTTTTATGAGCCAGTTACTGGACTTTGAGAGTTTTTGTCAAGGGCTGACAATAAAAATTGATTACAGAGTACTTTGTGAGCCTTTCATGATAGCTACTCCGGAGAGCAAAAGAGTTATACCCTTACGTTCTTTCATAATGTTTCCCAGTAGGTTACATATTCTAAGAAGAGTGTACATGTAGCAAAAAGTCAATTCCTGAATTTTTAAAAAATTTAATTTGTCCTTTCCTTCAATTAAAGATCTGGTAATTGCCTTGACGCATTATTACAATGGAAACTCTCAAGAAAACTGTGGCTATTGGCAATCACTCTAAAACATTTAAAGTTTTCAAATTATTACTGATACAAAGGAGGAAATATAATTGTTAATATCAAACAGAATAAAAATATAAATAATTAAAACTCCTGATTTCTAAAAGATTGGCCTGCAGAATAATTGAAAAGTGAAGAGTTATAATAGTTTTATAAAATATTTGCATGCTAGTATAGGCCTGTATAGTTTATTGATCATTATAATATACACAATTACATAACTGATTTGTTCCTCCATGTGTTAATAAATTTTAATTAATAACTTTCTCAAATTTTTATGTAGGTCTTTGGATACTAACAGAAATTTAAAAAAGTAAGTAAACCTTTATGTTAGGTCAAGAAAAGTATTGAAGAAAATTTTTTGAAAAGCCAACATTTCATAGATAGTAGGTGCTGGTTT
Organism: Perodicticus potto; assembly: GCA_963574655.1. Classification (NCBI taxonomy): domain Eukaryota; kingdom Metazoa; phylum Chordata; class Mammalia; order Primates; family Lorisidae; genus Perodicticus; species Perodicticus potto. Next base: position 12,314 of record CAUYRH010003055.1, read on the forward strand.
GTTTTAGAACATCAATGTTCAATTCTAGTTCTTAATATTTGCTTGGAAATCGTAATCAAATGCTATCACTCCCTGGGAGATCACTTTCTCTATTGAGGGGCTATGGTAATACATTATAGTTTGTTTCAAGTTATAGTTAAATAGTGAAGTTAACTGAGAGATATGAGCTACATAAAACAGAGATGGAGTTTTATACTTTTTCTCTTAAGTGATACTGCACTTCAATCCATAAGGTCTGTACCCGAGATACCAGATAACAGCTGGCTTCCAATCACTCCCTGTCAGGAGCTCAATTCAGAACAAACTGGCCTGATCTATACACAGTGTGTTTTCCAACCAGTTTCTGAACTTTCTGTTACTGACGCAGTTTTGATAGTCTTAACATTGCCGTTCTGCCCTGTGATCTATCTACTTTCTTAGCAATGACCTTAACTTTTCTTCTGGCCATGCGGTTTAATCTTTCTATGGATTAACGCATTTAGCTCAAACTCCTGTGGGTGGCGCTCCTGGACGAGTCTCCGGAGGCCTAAAACTAGTGCTTCTCCTCTGCCTCCCAATGGTGCCCGCAGGATCAGCTTTACACAGGTGAAGGCCATGATCAGTGTGGTTTGAAGGGCATCAGGCAGGCCTGCCAGCCAAAAACGCCCCTGGCAGCCTACCTGAAATTCCAGCCAAGGATCATTAGTGCTGCTCCTTAAAATAACTTTGCTGTTTTGAATCTGAATCCTTTTAGCCCCTACTCCTACCTTTTCCTACTATAATAATTGTTGTTTTATAGGACTACTGAATACTCAGGTTTTCTTAAGATTTCAGCAATGAGGGGATAGCAGAACAGTGTTCGGTAAGCAAGGCTTTGTGTCTCTTGTAATCTGTTTATGTCCCTTTTTTTCCATTTTAGTACTTAGGAGGGTGAAAGTATTTTAAAACCTTGGGCTTCTCACTAAGGGAAAGGGATTGTACAAACACAGGGGTGAAGGTAACAGAAGGGGGGGCAACTGTAACCGGAATGAGAAAAATCCAGACAGACAGGCGAGGGACAGAGCCCAGGTGGAGCGCCTCCCCATCTGATTCTGCTGCCTACGACCTCGGACGCTTTTTTTCTGCTGTGAAGTTTGTTTTCCTTCTAAATGTCTTCTGCGCAAGAGTGGATCTTAACACGGTTAAGGCTTTTGTTGACCAGAAAAAGGAGCACATGGGTTAGTAAGTGGATCATCAGCATGCACTGAGTTAACTAAGTAAGCTGCTCACCACAGGACAGCACTTCTTGGAGACTTACTTCAGGCTAGGGAGAGAGGAGAAGAATCAAAGGAGGGTCTGCCTGGGCCAGAGGCAGCCTGCAGTGGCTGGGGACGCAGAGCAGCCCAGGGTCAGGTGGGAACAGAGAGTGATTGTGAGAGATGTTGAGAACACACCAGCAAGACTGCGGGGTGTGTAACGGGGGGTGGAGGAGAACAGAGGGGGACCTTAATCAACTTGACCATTTTGCCTGGGGTTGACAGACAAATCGCTCCGAAAACGTAAGTCCTTGTTCCTTGAAGAATAGAGGGAGCAATCCTGGGAATGCACACTATTGGGGGATGTTTTTATAAAGATAGTAAATACCTACTTCCAGGCCAGCCCAATATTTGCATGGCCTGGGGCCTACTCTCCCTTCGCCTGTCACATGTACATGGCTGCCCCAAACCCTGGGTTTAATACAAGTACGACCCTGACCATGCCTCAGGTGAAGTCCATCCACCTGCAGAAGAGACGGGTCCGTGGAGCCCTATTCACAGGGAATTCAGGGATCCTGGTACCTACCGCTTAGTCTGGGAGGATCTGGGTCTAGGTGGACATGTCCTGTTGGCCACTGAATCTCACTGAATGGGCAGAGGGAGTCCAGGACGAGGACTGCAAATAGAGAGCCCACGCTGTCGCCCCCTCCCCCCACGAGGAAGCTACTGACTGAGCAGGGCAGAAGCGGACAGTTTATAAAGTGACCACTGTCCCATCACTGTGTCTGTTGCTAAGAACATTTGCCAGCGACTGCTGGGCTACAATCACACTGTCTCCTATGTGCATTTGGTCATTTTTTTTCCTTGAAAATGGGAAGAAAAATAGAAGAGCAGATGGAATCAAATCTAACAGCCTTTCAAGAAGAGGAAAATATCCTATCTCCCTTCTCTTCAGACGGGAAGAAATTTCCAGCCAGTTTAGAATTAAGATGCCGTACCACAAGATGCCCACTGTCCTATCTTAGCTGGCAACTTGCTGGAGTGCTGTGTACACAAACACAACTTCACTTGAAATGGCTTTCCGTTTAGTTGAAGCTATTTATAAGACTTCTTTAGTACCACTTAGAAAAATAAAGGAAATCTCAGTCAGGATTGTATTTAAAAATATGCATGTATGAGAGAAAATTCTGATTTTTTTTTTTTTTTTTTTTAGAAAGAAAAGTACTCTAAATGTCAAATGTCCTAAACTCTGCTCTCTGGGTCATAGGAGAACAAAAAGGCTAATGCCTTAAATTTTGTGTTTTGTTTTACAGATGAAGAAACTGAGATGCAATGAGCTTAGACTTCTAGGTGATATCTTGCGCGTGGTCTGTGCTTAAAAACATTAGTTGAGGGAAAGAAATACTATCCCAGGCCAGAGACAGCGCAGAGCCAGTGACAGAAGCCAGAAGGACTCCTGAGTTCTCAGAAGTTGCTTTTCAAGGACTCCTTCTCACATTCTGCCTGTCCGTATTCAGCAATACATTGACATCATTTGAGTCATGTAAGTCTTCAATCCAGTATGTGAGAGGGAAAGTAAAAATAAAAGCAAAAAAAATACAATGCCAATCACAGAAATGTGTGTCTCTGCGCTTCTAGTTCAGGGAACTATACTGCCAGTTTTTCTTGTGGGGCACAATGAAATGTCCTTGCCTGTGCTCTAAAGGCATGAGATGTTTGCAAACAGAAAGCCACTCCGAAATTCTTCCTCTGTAGTCCAGACGGGCGCGCGCGCACACACACACACACACACACACACACACACACACGATACTGAAGTATATCTAAGTCTACCATAAACCCCTTTCCTTTAAATTACTAAACAAAAATCTGTCCTATTATACCTGCCCAGGTATCTCAGTGAATGGCCTGCATGGATTTTATTTTACAGTATCAAATATCTTATGTAAATATAGTAGCTAATTGAGATAAAGAAATGGATTCAATGAATCTTTCATTAACAGTCCATTGTTTTTTTAAAATAATACATCTGCAGATCTGCTGAAAGCATAGAGCCATTTCCTACCAAACCAATATTCCAAATGTAATTCCATCTGCTTGATACTTTGACATTTTAGGTCTGGAAAAGCACAGGGTGAAAGATGGCAAAGAGCAGGGGAATTTTAGTTCAGAAGTACAACAGCTCACTTAGAAGAGGGTTTTAGGAAAGTAGAATCCAAACCCACTGTGACTAATACATTTTTCAGATTTATTAAGTAGAAAGGCTCAAAGTCAAACAGAGTCAGCTCTTGTGCCAGCTCTTCGGGATTCTGGTGTGAGGCCCCAGGATGATTTTCATAGCTGGGAAGAATGATAGGCTGTAATGTATAAATCATGGCAAAACTATACTTTCTGAAAATAGTGCTTTCTACTGAGCTATCAGCAACTAGAAAAAAAAAATGGATATAAGGGTTACACCAACTGTTTCTCAGGATAGGGTGCACCTGTTTGAAAATGAAAAATGTCTGAAGAATTTGTTCTCCTATTTCACATACCTTGACCTTTTCAACTGTTAACTTCACAATGCTGAGGAGGAACAAACCAAGTTTAAAGGAATCTGTATTTTGGAAGTCTATTGGAAATTTTATTAATCTAGACCAAGTAAAGTTCCCTTCAAAAAAAACAATGAAACCACACCTACGGCACATCTTACAAGGGTACAGGCAAACCTTACTAAATGCAGAATACAAATATCATCATATAATAACTGCCATGAAGGCTATGTTAATCAGTTTGATGAAAATAGTTCAGATTGTATATGAAACCAGCACATTGTACCCCTTGATTGCACTAATGTACACAGCTAT
>CAUYRH010003058.1:0-21404 GCA_963574655.1 Perodicticus potto
AAAAGGATTTTTTTCCTTCTGGGTAGATGCCCAGTAAAGGGATTGCAGCATCAAATGGGAGGTCTAGCTTGAGTTCTTTGAGGGTTCTCCATAATTCCTTCCAAAAAGGTCATATTAGTTTGCAGTCCCACCAGCAGTGTAAAAGTGTTCCCTTCTCTCCACATACACACCAGCATCTGCAGTTTTGAGATTTTGTGATGTGGGCCATTCTCACTGGGTTAGATGGTATCTCAGGATGGTTTTGATTTGCATTTCTCTAATAATTAGGAATGATGAGCATTTTTTCATACGTTTGTTAGCCATTCATCTGTCTTCTTTAGAGAAGGTTCTATTCATGTCTCATGCCCATTGATATATGGGATTGTTGGCTTTTTTCATGTGAATTAATTTGAGTTCTCTATTGATCCTAGTTAGCAAGTTTTTGTCTGATTGAAAATATGCAAATATCCTTCTCCATTAGGTAGGTTGTCTATTTGCTTTGGTTGTTGTCTCCTTAGCTGTGCAGAAGCTTTTCAATTTAATTAAGTGCAATTTGTTTATTTTTGTTGTTGTTGCAATTGCCACCGCAGTCTTCTTCATGAAGTCTTTTCCCAGGCCTATATATTCCAGTGTTTTTCCTATGCTTTCCTTGAGTATTTTTTTTGTTTCATGCATTAAATTTAAGTCCTTTATCCATCTTGAGTCAATTTTTGTGAGTGGAGAAAGGTGAGGGTTCAGTTTCAGTCTTTTACATGAGGATATCCAGTTCTCTCAGCACCATTTATTGAATAGGGAGTCTTTCCCCCAAGGTATGTTCTTGTTTGGTTTATCAAAGATTAGATAGTTGTAAGATGTTAGTTTCATTTCCTGGTTTTCTATTCGATTCCAAATGTCTATGTCTCTATTTTTGTCCCAGTACCATGCTCTCTTGACCACTATGGCTTTGTAGTACAGCATAACATCTGGTATAGTGATGCCCCCAGCTTTGTTTTTATTACTAAGAACTGCCTTAGCTATATAGGGTTTTTTCTGGTTCTGTACAAAACACAGAATCATTTTTTCCCACTCTTGAAAGTATGATGCTGTTATTTTAATAGGGATGGCATTGAATAGATAGATTGCTTTGGGAAGTATAGACATTTTAACAATGTTGATTCTTTCCAGCCATGAGCATTGTATCTTCTTCCATTTGTTAAAGTTCTCTGCTATTTCCCTTCTTAGGATTTCATAATTTTCTTTATAGAGGTCCTTCCCCTCCTTTATTGGGTATATTCCGAGGTATTTCATTTTCTTTGGGGCTATGGTGAAGAGAGTTGTGTCCTTAATTAACCTCTCATCTTGACTGTTATTGGTATATACAAAGGCAACTGACTTGTGCACATTGATTTTATATCCTGAGACTTTACTGTATTTTTTGACGAATTCCAGGGAGTCTTGTGGTTCAGTCTTTGGGGTTCTCTAAGTATATGATCATATCGTCAGCAAAGAGGGAGAGTTTGACCTCCTCTGCTCCCATTTGGATGCCCTTTATTTGCTTGTCTTCCCTAATTGTATTGGCTAGAACTTCCAGCATTATGTTGAATAGTAATGGTGACAGAGGACAACCTTGTCTGTTTCCAGTTCTAAGAGGAAAAGCTTTCAGTTTTATGCCATTCAGTAAAATATTAGCTGTGGGTTTGTCATAGATAGTGTCAATCAGTTTAAGAAATGTGCCACCTATGCCTATACTCTTCAGTGTTCTAATTAGAAAAGGATGCTAGATTTTATCAAATGCTTTTTCTGCATCTATAGAGAGGATCATACGGTGTTTGTTTTTGCTTTTGTTAATATGGTGGATAACGTTTATGGACTTGCATATGTTAAACCAGCCTTGCATCCCTGGGATGAGACCTACTTGATCATGATATATGAATTTTTTGATGATAAGCTGTAATCTATTGGCTAAGATTTTGTTGAAAATAATTGCATCTATATTCATGAGTGAAATTGGCCTGAAATTCTCCTTTTTAGTTGGGTCTTTTCCTGGTTTTGGTATCAGGGTGATGTTTACTTCATAGAATGTGTTGGGGAAGATTCCTTCCTCCTCAATTTTTTGGAATAATTTCTGCAGCATAGGAATAAGTTCTTCCTTGAAGGTTTGATAGAATTCTGGTGTGAAGCCATCCGGACCAGGGCATTATTTTCTTGGAAGATTTTTTATTGTTTCTTCAATCTCAGTGCTTGAAATTGGTCTGTTAAGGAGCTATTTCTTCCTGGCTAAGTCTAGGGAGAGGGTGTGATTCCAAATTTTGATCCATTTCTTTCACATTGTCAAATTTCTGGGTAATAGTGTTTCTAGTAGTATTCAGAGATGATCTCTTGTATCTCTGTGGCATCAGTTGTAATTTCCCCTTTATCATTTCTGATTGAGGTTACTAGAGATTTTACTTTTCTATTTCTAGTTAGTCTGGCCAAAGGTTTATCTATTTCATTTATTTTTTCAAAAAATCAACTCCCCGTTTCATTAATTTTCTGAATGATTCTTTTGTTTTCAATTTCATTGATCTCTGATTTAATTTTGGATATTTTGTTTCTTCTGCTGGTTTTAGGCTTAGATTGTTCTTCTTTTTCCAATTCCATAAGATGGCTTGTGAGTTTGTTGATGTGTTCTCTTTCTGTTTTTTGAATGTAGGCATCTCAAGCGATAAATTTTCCTCTCAAAACTGCTTTTGCAGTATCCCACAGGTTTGGTAGTTTGTGTCTTCATTGTTGTTATGCTCAAGGAAGTTAATGATTTCCTGTTTTATTTCTTCCTGCACCTAACTGTCATTCAACAGAAGGTTGTTTAATTTCCATGCCTTTGTGTGGGGTTGAATGTTTTTGTTGGAGTTGAGTTCCACCTTTAGTGCCTTGTGGTTTGAGAAGATACAAGGTAAAATTTCAATTCTTTTGATTCTGTTGAGGTTTGTTTTGTATCCTAGGATATGATCAATTTTGGAGAATTTTCCATGGGGCAATGAGAAGAATGTATATTCTTTATCTTTGGGATGGAGTATTCTATATGCATCTTTCAAGCACAGTTGTTCTAGGGTCTCATTTAAGTCCCTTATATCTTTGTTTAATTTCTGTTTAGAGAATCTGTCCAGTTCTGTAAGAGGAGTGTTAAATTCCCCTGTTATTATGGTATTATAGGATATCATATTGCTCAGACTGAGTAAGGTCTGTTTCAAGAATCTTGGAGTATTTAAATTGGGTGCATAAATATTTAGAATTGAAACATCTTCTTGCTCTATTTTTCCCTTGACCAATATAAAGTGACCATCTTTGTCTTTTTCAACTTTAGTTGCTTTAAATCCACAGGTGTCTGAAAATAAGATTGCAACTCCTCTTTTCTTCTGAATTCTGTTTGCCTGAAAAATTGTCTTCCAACCCTTAACTCAGAATGTTAATTTGTCTTTTGAAGCTAGGTGTGTTTCCTGCAGACAGAAAATGGATGGCCTTTGTTTTTTAATCCATTCAGCCAATCTATGCCTCTTCAGTGGGGAATTCAAGCCATTAACATTTATTGAGATAACTGATAAGTGTGGTAATGTTCTATTCTTCTTATTTTGTGAGAGTCCATTGCTTAGTTTTATATTTTGCATCACTGTGGAAGTTAGATTCTGTCCTTTAATTTTTCTGAGTTCTTACTTTGCAGCTGATCCATTGTGATGGTCAGTGTGTAGAATAGGTTGAAGTATTTTCCTGTAGAGCTGGTCTTGTTGTGGCGAATTTCCTCAATGTTTGTATATCAATAAATGATTTGATTTCTCTGTCAATTTTAAAGCTTAGCTTTGCAGGATATAGAATTCTGGGCTGGATATTGTTCTGTTTAAGTAGATTAAAGGTAGATGACCATTGTCTTCTTGCTTGGAATGTTTCATTACAGAAATCTGCAGTCACCCTGATGGATTTGCCCCTGTAGGTCAACTGGCACTTACTCCTGGCAGCTTGAACAATCTTTTCTTTTGTCTTGACTTTGGACAGGTTTATCACAATGTATCTTGGAGAAGCTCGGTTAGAGTTGAGGTGACCTGGGTCGGATATCCCCTGGAAAGGATAGTGTCAGAATCTTTTGTGATACTGGGACATTTTCATTTATAATATTCTCTAATATGGCTTCCATTCCTCTGGGGCATTCTTCTTCCCCTTCTGGGATACCTGTAACTCTTATGTTTGAATGCTTCATAAAGTCCCATAATTCTGTCAGTGAATGTTATGCTTTCTCTCTCTTCTTTTCTGCCTCTTTAACTATCTGAGTTATCTCAAGTGCTTTGTCCTCTACCTCTGAGATTCTTTCTTCTGCATGGTCTAATCTGTTGTTGATACTTTCTACTGCATCTTTAAGTTCCCTAATTGATGGCTTCAGGTCCTTCAGCTCTGCTGTATCCTTTCTATATTCTTCATATTGTTCATTTCTTATTTGATTCTATTTTTGAATTTCCTTTTGTTTATTTTTCCACTTTATCAGCAGTTTCCTTACTTTTTCCCATCATTTCCTTCATGTTTTCAAAATATGTATTCTAAATTCCCTTTTTGGCATTTCTAACATTTAATTATAGGTGAAATTTTCTGCAGTAGCTGCCTCATGGTCCCTTGGGTGAGTTGCTCTGGAGTGGTTTTTCATGTTCCCAGGATTTTTCTGCTGATTCTTCATCATGAGTGATTTCTTTTATCTGTTTCCTTGCCCTAATTTTCCTTTCACTTCCTCTTGCTCTTTAAGTTACTGTGCCTCTGGACTAGGGTTTTGATGAGTCCCTTTGGTACAAGACCAGAAGGATGAGAAGATTGAAGAACAAGAAGGGAAAAAAGAAAGAAAAGAAAAGAAAAGAAAAAAGAGAAAGGAGAGGGGGTGGGTAAAAGGGAATACAAAAAGAAGACAGGCACAGAAAGAGGGAGACAGGAGCAATATAGGTGGAAAGTAGGGTACTTTGACCCAACCTTAGAAACCCCCAACCCCGGGGATGCCGGGTTGAGTGGTCCCTTGAGGTCAGCAGCTCTTTGCTAACCTGTTCAGAAACAGTACCTCACCTCCACCAAGTAAAGGGGAAAGACAAAATGCTATAAACCAAACCAAAACAAGCAAACAGAAAAATTTACAGGATAAAATTAGGGGAAAAGCCAAATAATAGGGGTAGAAACACTAGCAAAAATGAAGTTCTAATTTTTAAAAAAGGCAATAGTGGAAAATTATATTTAAACTAGAAAAATGAAGAAAGAAAAGAAAGAAAAAAAAGAAAAGAAAAATCTATATGGAAAATGTTGAAATCAAAAAACAAAACTAAGCAGTATATATATCTTGCTGGATATTGTCTGGGCAACAGTTGATCTTCTGGGGTATGAGATGCTAATCACAATGCTGATACGCCTATACAAGATGGAGACTGGAGGCCTCTGCTGATTTCTCAAATCCCGCAGGGTGGAGAGCCTAAATCTCTCCTCAGCCCACTTAAAAGGCACTTTAAACTGCTAACCTTGGCTAAGCAAACGCTTTCCCAGGAAAGCACTTGTCAATGGGATCACTCTTGAAGTTTGTCACTGGAATCACTCTTGAAGTGGCTGTCCACTTACCTAGTGTGCCAAAACTGATCTCATTCTATTCCCCTGAAGGCCAGGGCTGTAAGGCATCTCAGTCCCTGCTTTTAGGCTGCTCAGTCACTAGATTACATGCTCGGGCCTGATCCTTGCTCTGCAACCCTGAGGGCGGAGCTTACTGGGGCAGTTCTCCCACAATGGCTCTGCCAGCACTATTAGCTCCATCTGGCTCAGTGGCTCAGTCTGGGACCCTAGACAATGCTTAAATTCCTCTGCACTCTTGCCCAAGTTCTCCCAAGGTAGTTCAACTGAGAGCCAAGTCCAAAAAAACCAAAACAGCTGACAGGTAAGGCCTTTCTGGTTTGTAATCTCACTACTACTATACTTATAGCTGCTGGCGGGATTAGACTGAATGAACACACACAAACACTTGCCAGTTCTCCACTGCTTTTGTCCTCCTCATGGGGTCCAGAAGTCTCTCCCTGACTCCCTGTGTCCCAAAAGGAATGTTTCCAGGCAGATCCCACCAGCCAGAAATGCCTGGAGTCTTCTACCCCCAGACTCACCGTGCCCAGTAGCAAGGAAGCTGTTACTTGGCAGCCATCTTGCTCCTCTCCTCTACAAATCTAATATTTTTATTTTCTATGTATATTCCCATGATATAATATTAACTATCACCCAATGAATAACTCATTTGAAAGATTTGCAAAGGAGAAAATCTGCCATCTAGAAAAGGTTTGCTTATTTCTGTTTGTTTAATAAATCTCAAAGAGGAATTTCCTAATGGTTCATTCCTGGCCCAAAATTGTAAGCTCTTGACATTGATGCCATATTTTGAATTTCTCTAGAAGAAATGATAGATAATTCTTTAGATGGTTATGGATGGAAGTGATTGTATAACATTTATAACTTCATAAGTGTTTCATATTCACATTTTGGAAAGTTGAATTATAGCCTTAAAATTTTGATCAGATATTATTAAAATTAAAATAAACTATAGGTCATAAAAATATTTTATAATACTTGGAGGAAAGAATATTATTTGTCAATTCTTTGGCATTTCAAAGTTTTATGGTGGCAGGACTAGAATATTTATATTCTATTCAGTGACCATAGACTCAGAGTAAACTAAGTACGTGGTAAGAGGCAAAACAGGAGGGATGAAATGTTCTATTTAAATTTGTGAAGGCTCTGTCTCTCACCATTTCTTATAGTATTAAAAATGGAACACAGGTCTTCAGGAGATACTCAGTGGGAATTACAAATTAGTTTGGTGTTTGTTTTCCTTGAAACATTAAATAGTTCTTGTATCTCACAGGAAGAGAACACTCAGTCTTCACTAGGTATTCAAACATTGCATTTTCAAATTAAAGTCTAGGATGCATTTGTTACAGAAAATGAAAATTTTTCATTTAATATACATATATATATATGTATGTGCCTCTAGTAGATCCAAATCTCATTTCAGTGCAAAGTTCTTTGATAGTAATACACAAAATCACCCTCTGTGTGTTTTTTGGCCCAATTTTAATTATTTATTTCTCCTATAAATCAAAACTAAGTTAATGTGGATGGTAATTTCTTCATGATGAGGTGATATATCTAGTCTAATTCTAATTAGCTGTAATTTTCCATGCACACCTGTTCTTAATCATTAATACTATTCTTTTAACTGTGATAATCACTTATCAATATTGATTTATTTTCTGTAATTGACTACCTGACATAGCAGTTCCATAAGCATTAAGATATTAATATTCTAATAAAAATTCAGGTTTTATTTTCATAGGTTAGCACATTAAGAGGAAATAAGTATGATAGTATACATTTGCAATATGTGAAATTTTCACATTTTTGTCTAAAAATAGTATTATGCTGGTAAGGAGTAAATGAAAAAAAGAACTATCTGCTCTGCAGTTTTTAGAGACAGTGACTGTTAGAAGAAAACACATATTTTTAACAAACTTACATCACTAGGTTTTCCTAAAACTTAGAGTAAACCAAGAATAACCTCCCCTTTTATTTCTAGTATTTGTAAATAATGACCCCAGGGGTTTTCTGGGGTCATTATTTACATTATTACATTATTGGTGATCTGTGTTTTCATGATTTTTACTCTGACATACTTGTTCTATATCTTCTTCAGCATCTTTTTGTTCACCATGTCGTTCATTGTTCTTTTCCCTCCTGATCCCCTACCAAGAAAATGGCTTTTATTCTGCTATGTTGTATCTTATAAGAAATACAGTCCTGCTTTGCCCGTAGATTGACAATCCCATGTCTCTACTTGACAACGTTAACTTCTTAGAGTTACCCTAAGGGGGTATATCTTTGGATGTCAGAGGAAAGAATTATCTTTTCCTGTGTGAGTTCTGCTTCACGTTTTGTATCCTTCTCTTCCTGTGTTCAGCGATGGCAAAAGGTCAGTTCTATTTTCTATAAAACGTGTATTTGCCACTTAGCACTTTTTCTGGTTAAAAAAACTGAGCTTCTCAACATGATTTAAAAGAATTTTTGATAGAGGCAATGTAGAATCTTAATAGAAACTTGGAATTGGCACCACATTTCCCCCTCAGGGACTGTAACCTCTGAATTTGTGACAGTTTTTAAATGCTACCTAATTACAATGGTGAACATTAATGAAGGTTTGTGCCCTATGAAATGGGGTGTTGAAGGTTACATGAAGCTTGATATAGTTAATAAAACTAACTTTGAGTTTCATGAGCATTAAATCAGCTGATTATGGAGTATTTTCTGGATGGATGGGTGGGAAAGCATCACATTTCATCCAAAAGCCTTTCCACAGAAAGTCATAAATCATCGGCTGAGCGGTCCCCTACAATTACATAAATGTCAAGTGTGCCCATTTTCTGTCTCACTGAATATGAACCAGCAAGAGTGCTCTTCGAAGGATCGTGGTCTCCTGAAAAAACTTCAACTAGATTTGAATTCAAAAGTCACATTTTTTCTAGTGCTACGCTTGTGACTGGTTCTATCCTACATGTTTTCGTAAACTGTCATTTAATTGAAATTCCCTCAATAGCCTTCTGTTGATTGGGGTTGATATTGTGATCTCCACCTCTACAGGTGAGTGAACAGAAGCTTAAGAAGATCAACTCAGTTGGCCAGTGGCCAAACTGGGATTCGAGTTGCTGTTCCCTGCAACACACAACCTCTCCTAAGACGGAACATGTCAGCTTCATGAAAAATTGATCCAAAAGGGCCAGTTAAACCACAAAAGCCTTTGCTTCCTAAATAACTCCTCACTTTTCACTCTCTTTATCATTTCAAGATTAGTGGGTTTTTAAAATATTTACTTTTGACTTAATGTTTATTATTTTCTTCTAAAATGTAAATATCCCAGGGACAAGTAACATAGCACTTTATATCTGTCATTGGCGCATTAGTATGAATAAGTTTTCATGCCTCTTTCTAGGGGGCAGAGGAAAGTAAACAAAAGAAAAAGTGCAGAGAGGTATCTTGAAGATACACTCACCTCCACTAGTTGATTAGCTGGGTGTGGTGCCCACACTCCTGTACTAGGTTCATTTGAGGCCGGTTTGAGGTTACAGTGAGCTATAAAAATGCCGATGCACTCTAGTCTGGGAGACAGAGCAAAATCCTGTCTCAGAAGCATAGAACAATGCAAAACAAAACAAAAATTCTTCAAACTATTAGCTCTGCATGGCTCCCTTGTCAGTGAGCAGAATATCAAGCACCTTTTCAATGGATAGCTAGAAAAACAAAAGATGCAACTCTAAGAAGCATCATTGGACTTCTGTTTTGAAGTTACTGAGTTTTCACAATTCTCAAATTGATGGAAAAACTTTTTCCTGATAGTTGGCTAAGGTTTGTTAAGTGTGTTTTAAAAGGAAGCCTATATGTGTCCCCTGTGTTTATCTGGGATTATTTTTACCAAAAAGAAAGTTGTGATCTAACCTTTGGAAAATCTCTACGTTTCTATTTCTTCCACAAGGAGTTTTTCACTGGTTGTGAAAAGGAAATTCAAGTCCTCAAGTCACAGTATGTGCTCTCCAAATCAAATTCAAAAGCTTTGTGATTTTATTTCTAGTGTGAATATCAAGGAATTTTGTACTACCACTACCTAGTCAATTATTCTTAGAAGAAAATTACAAGTAAAGAGAAATATAGAAGCTTTTCAGCATCAGGAGAAAAAAATGTTGATAGTATTTATTGTTTCATAAGTCAGTTTGGTAATTGATAATTAATAATTAACATGTTAATCTCTAAATAATATTTCTTTTCTATTTGGAGCATTTCTCTGTTCTCCAAATGTAGCTGATAAATGTAAAGTAATAAAATTCTCAATATATCTAAAATACGTTCATCAACAGAGGCAAGTATGAAAGTGCTTGCAAATCATGTCTCTCCAGCCCTGGTAGAGGGAGAGGTAGCTATACTTACTGCTCTGTCAGCTAAAACCACAAAAGATTAAATGCTGTGTACATAATATCCAGTTAGAACAGGTCTGTCTTGAAGGCTGACAGGTGTTTCCATGAAATTTCACCCTGTCTGTCACAGCACATAGGGCAGCCAGCACCTGGCAACCTCCCTATAAACACCACACTCTTTAATTGCTTTGAAACAGCACAAGCAATGCCTGCTGCCAACATTGTTAAGTAAACAACAGGTTTTGCACCTGCTGAAACAAAATCCTGTCCTTTATATTGGCCTATCAGGTAACCTCCAGGTAACTTAGGCAACCTGTTTTAATGCAAGTGACCTAGGAAATTAGCAGCAGGCCAGCAGGACTGACACGCATTTGCTCCTTAGGTGCTTCTTGAGAGCATTAAATTCAGGGCTTTTGGGGAGGATGAGTGGAGGGAGGGTAATTGGTCAGACCACACCTATGGTGCATTTTACAAGGGTATGTGTCAAATCTACTAAGTGTAGAGTATAAATTTCTTATCACAATAATTAAGAAAGTACATTGAAGGCTATGTTAACCAGTTTGTTGTATTTCGAACTGTATATAAAATCAGCACATTGTACCCCATACATGCATTAATGTGCACAGCTATGATTTTTTTTTGAGACCGAGTCTCACTAGGTCACCCTTGGTAGAGTGCTGTGGTGTCACAGTTCACAGCAACCTCAGACTCTTGGGCTTAAGCAATTCTCTTGCCTTGGCTTCCCAAGTAGCTGGGACTACAAGTGCCTGCCACAATGCCTGGCTAGTTTTTGGTTGCGGTTCTCATTGTTGTTTAGCAGGCTCAGGCCGGACTTGAACCTGGCAGCTTGGGTGTATGTGGCTGGTGCCCTACTCACTGAGCTATGAGCGCCAAGCCAACAGCTATGATTTAATAAAAAAAAAAAATTCAGACCTTTCGTAGGACAGTCTGAATAATTAAATTTTCCTTATGACCAGTTCATTCTACTTCTTCCTTCTTCCCTCTTCTGCTTTCTTTTGAGGATGATAATGAGAAAAGATGACTTGGCTCTAATGTCCCATTTTCAGTGACACCTCTTGAGAGTTGTGCAGTGGAGAATGGGAGTGAGCCAATAAATATTCTACCACTGGCAAAAGACCCAAGCTTTCAGCCTCTATGAACAGAAAAATGGGAAGCTGAAACAAAATATTTGTACATATAAATATGCCAGCTGGATTTTTCAAAAAATAAATAAATTTAGGTGTTTTTATGGCCTTGGATGAGTACCCCCTCACTATCAAGCGGGACCAGAAAGCTCAGTTTTTGGCAGCCACACAAAGGTGAAGTCACATTTAACTCTGGCTCCCACAGAAAAGTCCCCGTCACACTGCATATACACTATTCTCATTTAGTGAGAGCAGTTTCAAAGCTCAGTAAGAAATATGCTACAGGCTTTGAGGAAAACAGACAAGAAAACAATGGAGAAGCAAGGAACAATGAAGTAATTCAGCCCCAATGTGTTTGCAAGAATCTGCCCCCCTTGTTCACGACGTCTACACAGTCTCTCTGAACAGATAAAGCCTTGGATTTGACTGAAACACACATGTGGATCACAACTTCTAGGTGAGGAAAGACCAACTACACAAGTCTGTATAATAGGGTAGATTCCTTGATTGTCCCAAAGGCATCAGATGCCAGCGAACTGGCTTTAATATGCATTTATTTTTATGCAATTAAATGTCCAGGACAAGTCTTCTTGTGACTTGATTGTTTTCTAAAAATGGTAAAGCAAAGGGCTTTGGTGTATCCGAACTGTAGTATATTGTTAACAAAGAAAAACACACCAAAAATATAAGTTGAACTTTGAGATGAAGGAAGGGAAAAAGACATATTGTGAACTATGGGAAAAAATATATTAGAACACATTTAAGGTTTTTTTCATTTTCATCACAAGCACAATGAATACTTAACCCAGTACAACAGAGATTGGATAGGCCTGCGGGCAAGTGATCAAAAATGTGCTTCAAATTCTAAAGCCAACAGAGTGTTTTGCCTATGGCTTATTTATACCATTTTCATCAAAAAGAATAATGCAATTGTGAGCTAGTCCGAGGTTGAGGAATATTTCCAATGAGATAAGTTAATTATTTATTTGTATTGATTTCAGAGAACATTTCAGCAAAATCAAAGTATATTTCTTTTTTTTACTTTAATATTTCTAGAAATTATATAAAAACTCTCAGACTTGTTATGAAACCTAGTAACTATTTTTTTTTTTGTAACATGCTTGAAGATGTTGGCTATATCAAGCTCATATATTATTACATTTAAAATAAAGTGACATAGAAATTACATGCTTTGTATGTAATAATTGAAGAATAATAAAAATGAAGAGCTTCTGGCTATCTTCTCAATCTGTCTATAATTGGCATTATCTCGGATCTGGTACAGAACTAATGCTAGAGCTTGTTCTGAAGTAGTAGAGCAGTAGTGGCACTCTGTTCCTGAAATAGACAAGCGGAAGAGGCATGTACACAGAATTATACAATGAAACTATTAATAAAAATTAAAGAGGCATCATGATACTTGAATCTCAGAGTTCTTATGCCGTGGCATACGTATCTGAGAACATTATATGGCTGTCAGAGATTCAGGATCTGTATCTGCAAAGGACAAGTACAGACTGACATTCAAGGAATTATGTATCACACGAAACAGCTGAGAGGGATGATAGTGAATGCTGGAGGCTTATTTGTCCTTTCCTGTGTGTGCTAGCTTTTTTTTTAAACAGCTGTGGCTACATCTTTTCAAAACTAACAAAAGAAAAAAGTAAAACTTTAAAAATAAATATTCTTTCTTCAATCAAACAAGTCTATAATATATTTTTTAAAAGAAATAATACTGCATGTGAGTGAGAAAGTGAGAGCCAGAAGGAGGAATCATTACCCATTGTTTTAGGGAGGCCCAGATCTGCTTGAGGAAAGCTGATCATTATAAGTTGTGTGAGGTGATCGTGTTAAGGACATAGACCCAGAATTTTGCCTTATACAAATATTGAAATAAATTTTATCAGGTTTGATGAGGTATTATTTACCTACAGTAAAATGCACAGATTTTTAATATACAGAGAAGAGCACTGTGACAAATATATACACTTCTATAACTACCAGCTTAAGACATGGGATATTCCTGTTATCTAGGAAAGTTTTCTCACGGAATCAATACCAAACTCCTCTTTCTTCTGAAATAGGTAATGATTAATATAAATTCTACAACTATATTTAATTTTTTCTGCTATAAAATTCATAGAAAGGAAAGCATACAGAAAATTTTATTTTGCACATTTTTTTTAGCCAACAGGTTTGTGAGTTTCATCCATGTGATTTTGTGTATCAATAATTCATTCTTTGCTTCTGACTTGTGCTCCATTGCGTTACTATAACATAAGTTGTCTATTTACTCATCTGTTACAAAACATTTAGATTGTTCCCAGTGTTCTAGCTACTAAAAATAGGATGCTTTGAACTTTAAATATAAATATTTGCAAATGTATTTTCATTTAAGGTATCAAATTGTTTGGCATAAAGTTATCTATAGCATTCATAATATTTCTGTTTCCTGTCTTCCTCCTTTTTGTTTTGATGTATTACTACTATGATTCCATTTTCTTTCTTTTGGGGCTTATAAGCTATACTTCTTTGGTTGGTTTATTTGCTTTTGTGTTTATGTGCATGAATAACACATTTTCCAAGACATTTGTTCCAGCTAAGGTTATCAAAGGGTCTTCTGGTAGAGGAGGGCTAATCTTCTGAGCTACTAGAGGAGGAAACTCTCACAGTCAACCATCATGGAATATACTACTTCATATACAGCAGTGGTTCTCAACCTTCCTAATGCCGCGACCCTTTAATACAGTTCCTCATGTTGTGGTGACCCCCAACCATAAAATTATTTTCACTGTTACTTCATAACTGTAATTTTGCTACTGTTATGAATTGTAATGTAAATATATGATATGCAGGATGGTCTTAGGTGACCCCTGTGAAAGGGTCGTTCAACCTCCAAAGTGGTCATGATCAGTTTGAGAACCGCTGATATATAGAATGAAAATCTTACAAGAGTATGCTTCCATTTTCTCTTGTGCTACTTTTCCAATTTACTGACTTGGCTCCAAATTCAGCCTCCTTTGCCTCTCTGTGATAATGTAGCTGGATCTGCTAATTTGTATGTATATAGGTTCCAGCTGACACATACATGTTAGTTAAGCTTTGTCAGCAGGAGGTTCTGGAGAGATTGAACTTCTCTCTCTAGGCTCCTGCACAATGTGGCTTCCCCAGTGTTCAGCGGTCAGCAGTTTCCCATGCTACTCAAATAGGAGGCTTTGTAGTGAGTTCCATAGTCACCAGGGATTTCTCTGCCACCCCCAAAGCCATAGTCATTTCACATCCAGGAAGGTTTGTAGCTGGGCCCTGGGAGTGGGTGTCTCTTCTTCAGCCACTTTATCTTAACCCTTGGTGTAGTGAAATAAATTAAAATCATTTCTTTTTTTCTTTTGAGACAGAGTCTCAAACTGTCACCCTGGGTAAAGTGCCGTGGTGTCACAGCTCACAGCAACCTCAAACTCTTGGGTTTAAGTGATTCTCTGGTCTCAGCTTCCCAAGTAGCTGAGACTACAGGCACCTGCCACAAAGCTCAGCTACTTTTTTTGGTTGCAGTTGTCATTAATGTTTAGCTGGCCTGGGCCAGGTTTGAACCTGCCAGCCTCAATGTATGTGGCTGGTGCCATTATTTTTATTTTTCCCAATCCACCCCTCATTTCTCCAATCCCCTATTAAATATAATAATTACGTATATTAAACTTTACCTGTTCAAATTACTATGTGGTTTTTGTTTTCTGTTTGAATCTTACTGAGATAGAATTAGCAACAGAAAAAAGAAATTCTAGATCTAGTAGTCAAAAATAGGACTTGGTTTACTACAGTGGTCCATAGCTCTGCACCCCTTGATTGAAAAGAAATTATGGACCCCATAAAGCAAAGAAGGATCCTTCACCACAGCCACAGCTACTTGCCGCAAATCTTCACTGAAGGCTCCCAGAGGGAACCTGTGCACACTTACTGTCCTGGAGCTCCTTTACACTGGCAGAAAAGAAATACACAAACCTCCGGAGGCGTGACGGACTGACTTTTTCTTTTTTTGTTTTCTTAATCTCTCGATACATTGACAGAATAAGAGTTGTCTAGGGGCACAATATCAATACACAAACATTATGGAAATCTGATTAACAATAAATAAGTCCATACATAATTTTCATATCAGACACCACAGATGAGCACAAAACATCCTCACAAAATCAACATGAGGGCTGTAAGTTGTACACCCCTGCTTTAGAGGATTACTGGACACTGGGCTCTGAACTGAAGCTAACTCCTGGGACTATAAAACTTCACTATAGTCAGATAAGAGAAGAAACATTATTTCAAGTCTAATTTAAAGTGAACCAAGTTAGTTCACAGCCCCACCTGTGTTTATGTGCCTGGTTCCTGAATGTGTGATGGCAACAGAGACACTCAACAGTTCCATTCCCTGTATTGACTCTTTGATTAGTAAGTGTGAACCATTATGAATGAAAGGTCTACGTGAAAGTCCCTGCAACTCCCCCCTCACTGCTAAGGTAGTATGGCAGAAGTAATACTGCATCACTGCGAAGATAGCAATACTAATGCTATCATGGAAAAATTGAAAGAAGCAGAAGTGATGAAATGTATATCACTATATAAACCAGAAATTCAACTTGTGGAAAAATTGGGTATATAATGGATAATGACTATAGACTATTTAAGCTTAATAATTTGGCGACTTTGACTGGAGCTGCTGTCTTCTTCACTGGAGCAACATGGGCCCTGCCATTTTGGGAGTGGCGCCATTAACATGGCTGAGACAGCAGACCCACTGCTCCCCGCCAACGTGTAGTCTGCAGAGATTTTGGTCTTTATGACACTTAGCAAAACATGCACCAGTATCAATTATATTGAGCTTGTTCAATGTGGTCAGCTGAATGTGACAAACACTAACTAGAGGGTGCCAAGTAAACCGAAATTCAGAGGTCCACCTCAGTGAAATATCTGGGTGATTAATGGTTGGGATCACTTGGAGATATTCCCTTTAAGGTGAAAGACAAATTACTCCACCTCTCACCAACCAACATAAACAAAGAAACCCAATGTTTGGTAGGACTTTTTCGGTTTTGTGGGCAATCTATATCAGATTTGACTGTGCTCTTTCTTTCTTTCTTTTTTTTTCGTTTTTGCAGTTTTTGGCCAGGGTCAGGTTTGAACTCGCCACCTCCAGTATATGGGGCTAGCGCCCCACTCCTTTGAGCCACACGTGCTGCCCTGAGTGTGCTATTTCAATCCATTTACAGAGTTATCCATGAGGCTTCCCAGCTTTTAGTGGGAGAATAATGTAAGAGAAGGCTCTGAAACAAGTTCAGTCTGTAGTACAAGATGCTCAATCACTTGGACCTTTAGATTCAGCAGATTTGATGCTACTCAGTGTCTATGGCAAATAAGGATGTTGTGCAGAGACCCTGACAAGCACCAATGGGAAAATCAGTGTGCATCCCTCAGATACCAGAACATATATAATCCACAGGTATGTGTGTATGTGTAATCTGCAAATAATTGTTCTCCTTTTAAACAATAGCTTCTGCGTTTCTACTGGGCCTTAGAAGAGAATGAATACCTAATGGTAGGACATCAGGTGACCACACAGGCCATTCATAAACTGGAAAATAGCCAGACGCTGTGGCAGGCACCTATATTCTCAGTGACTCAAAAGGCTTCGGCAAGGGGATCCTTTTAGCCCACAAGTTTGAGTTTGCTGTGAACTATGATGCCACAGCACTCTATCCAGGGCAACAGATGGAGACTCTGTCTCAAAAAAAAAAAAAAGTCATAAACTGGGTTGTCTGACTCACGTAGCCATAAGATTGGGCAGCAGCAGCAACAATCTAGCGCCCAAGAGGAATGGTATCTAGGAGACCAAACTTCATCAGGTCTGGAAGAGAGGCCTGAATTGTAAGAGCAGGTAGCACCAACTTCGTCAGTATCAACTAGTGCAGCATGGTCTTCTCAGTCCCTATGTACAGGGGGCGTTTGTGGGGTTTATTATGACCAGTTGTCTGAAGAAGAAAAGACCTCGAACTTGGATTCCAAGTGAGTGTTTACAATATGATGACAGGAACTGAAAGCAGATAAATACAACTCTTCAGTCCCACAGGGTCACCTTGAAAGACGGTAGTGACAGATCTTCTCAGTGGGCAGAGCCTTGAGCAGAACATCCAGTGTCCAGGCTGTAGGAAGTGAGAGACAGCCACAGGTACAGCTCTCTGTAATTCTTGGGAAGTTGCTAACAATGTGGCTGAATGGTCAGAGTGTTGGAAAACAGGATTTGAAAATTGGTGACAATAAAGTGTGGGGGAGAAGTATCTGGATGGGCTTTTCAGAACGAGGAAAGACCAAAGACATTTGTGTTCCACATAAGTGCCACTGAAGGGCATCCACAGAGAAGTCTTCACTCATAGCTGTGGCTGTCAATCAGTCTCCTCCATCAGCCCACTCCGTGTTTGCTGGAAGTCTGCTTGAAGAAAGTTCTGTAGTCGCAGGAATACAGGCTACACAAGCGTTTGACTACATAAAATGTTTCTTCCAAGGCTGACCTGAACAACTCGACAGTTGAGAATCTCAACAGGAGAGTCTGACATTAATCCCGTGGTAGGGCACAGTTCCCCAGGGAATCAAGGAGGAATCTCTGCCCCACGGAGAGGGCAGAGATTCCTCCTCACTGGAGTAGACACGTCCTCTGGATATGCATTTTCCTTCTCTGCCTGTACAGCTTCCTCTGCTTTCATCATCTGTGGGTTGACAGAATGCTTTTTTGATGTGACACTTCTCATACATTGCTTCTGTCTAAAGAACTCATCTCACAGCAAAGAAATCACCAAAATGGGCTCATGCCCATGAAATTAACTGATCTTACCATATGTACCTGATTCTCCAGAAGCTGTTGGCCTAAATGAAAGGGAGAATTTCAAAGTTTTTTTGAAAACTCAGTTAAGGTACAAGTTGGGAGACAATGAGCTTCTGTTTTACATGATCCCGTATATACTCTGACTCCAACAATGTTATATGGTGCTCTCTCCCTCACAGCTAGAAAACATGGCTTTGAAAGTCAAGGGGTGAACAGGGGAGCAGCACTTCTCAGGATTATATGAGCTTACACATACTTTATTTTCTTCCCATCATAGCAGCAATGAGCCTGGCTGATTTAAGTACCCAATGAGGTAAAGACTACACCAGGGCACATAATAATGGTTCTGCAGAATTTTAAGATAAGACTCCTACCTGGCCATTTGGGTTATTTATGACACTGAAGAAACAAACAAACAAAAAAAGGAGTTATTCTACTGGCTACTGTGACTCACCCAAATTACCAAGGGGGATATTGGGTTTCTATTACAAAGTGAGCCATGAAAACCCACAGCATTTTCTGGAGCATGTCTTAAATTCTTTAACCTCTTCCATGTTAGTAATAAAGTTTAATGGAAAATTTAGCAACCAGAAGATGAACGAGGACCTTAGATGCTTCAGAATTATTCTTCACCCGTGAAGAGCCTTGACTAGCTGAGGCTTTGGCTGAGGATGAGGAAATAAAACAAATCCAGTAGTGAAAGAATGTCATAAATATCAATTATGCCCTGTAGCCAATTACAGCACAAGGACTTCAGCATATTTTCTTATTGCTTTATAAATATGTTTAAGGTTCTATGCTATTTCTTTTCTTTAATCTCTTTTCCATTTTCATTTTATATACCATTTGTTGGAAGTTAATTTTCCAAATTTACTTTTTGAGGAACAGAATGTTCTATTGTGCTGTAATGAAATTTGAGGGTAATACATGTGCCAGGGCTGGTTTACATTGATTGTTGGGACTGCGCATCCTCATTTTGGAGAAAGGGTAAGAATTTCACTTGTGAACGGCACGGCTTAATCTTGACAGGTGGAAGTATAGAGTTGTTTTCCTGTGGTTCGGAAGTACAAACGTATCACAAGAATGCATAAGAGATCCAGGGAACCAAAGGGTCCTCTTAATCGCCAAATCCATCTTTCATTGTCTGCTTTGCAGTAATGGACCTGTGCCTGGTAAATGTTTCTTTTCTGACAGCTGGCATGATATTAAGCTTAGTCGTCAGAGGATGATGAGCAGATGGTGGAGAAGGAGAGGGGATCTCCTTCCGTTTTCAGTGTGCTTCTCTCTCAAGTTCCCACATCACTGTGGCTTCCTCAGTACCCAACAACAGACACTGACTGAGGGAATGCAAGGTCTCTTTCTGCTGCCCAGCTCCACCCCACCCCCCGCTTCTGTTATTCTGTTATTCATTAAAACGCCTTTTGTAAGAGAATTATTTGGCAAAAAGAATTATCTTTGTTTTCTAGGTTCCTATAGTTTCAAATCCAGCATGATAATGCATGGGCTTGTTAAAAGTGGCTGATTACTTCTTGTTCAAGCAAATACTGTCCAAGTTTGATCCTTTACCAGAGCTGCAGCCACCCTCAAAAATTGGTCCCACCCACAAAATTATCAGCTGTCCCCATGCTCTTTCAGAAAGGGCTCAGCCTTCCAAAGTTTGGTTATTTTAGAGTTCTTTATACTCACAGTTCTTTATTAGCTTTAAAGAAAATGAGAAAATCTCATGAATGGTATGTTAACCAGGTGGATGAAAATATCTCCGATTGTATGTGAAACCCACACACTGTACCCCATGATTGAATTATTGTACACAGCTATGATTCAATAAAAAAAAAAGAAAGAAAAAAGAAAAGTGTGACTTCCTTTCTTTCTCTTTTTCTCTTTCTCTCTCTCTCCCTCTCCCTCGCTCTCACTCTCTAACTCCCTCTCTTTCTTTCTTTCTGTTACCTGGTGATTTCTTCTTTCAATGGAAGTGAGAATTTTACACGTGTCATTATGAAAGTTTTGAGAAACACAAAAATCTAGAAACATAAAATCTGCATGGATGGAAACAAACAAGGCCCTTCCAGCAACACCTCTAAGCCGAGCAAGTTGAAACCTGCACAGGTGAATCAGAAAGGACACTGCGGACTGTGTTTCTTGGAAGTAAAAAAGGGATCATAACACAGTCTGCCTCTTTGTAGTGACTTCGTATATGAGGATTATAAATGGCCCATACATGCACAGTTCTAGGCCTACGTAAAGAGAAATACATTTATTAAGGAAGAAGTAAGATAACAAAATCAATGAAAATTAATTTTTAAAACAACTATTAAAAAATCACCATTAATCCCATATTTCATTTTTAAATATTTATATAAAGGAATAAAATTACCACTATGCCCCTATGATTTCAGACTCTAGAGGTAATAATCTTTACCATTTTGATGAATATAATTCAAAACATGTTTCCATTGAGTATTTGCTACACTTACAAAGATGTAGCCATACACACATATAATCACATTTATATTTTATCCCCAAATTTTATTAATGCAAAATATACTCTTTTTCAAATCAAAATATATAGGCTCTTTTTCTTTTGAATTGCTACAGAGAATACCATTGCACTGCAAACCACAATTTGTAATAATAGTCTTCTATTGATAAGTATTTTTCTTACACTTTATATTCTCATATCTGTGAATATTGCTAAAAGAAACATATATGACATAAAATATAGATTTTAATAGAAATGTCAATTATATTTAACAAAATGAAGCTATCATATTTGATGTAATAGTTTAGCTTCTATATCTTGTGTTTACTAGTTATTTATGTAAATGCATTTGCCATTGTTTATATGCCTGCAATTAAGCTTTCTTCTTGGCCAGAGTGTTGAGTTTCTAAAATATTTAACACAGAATCACAAGCACTTGAAATGGTTCAGATAACGCACTGGGCAGACCGAGGGCTTTGTTAGCCCTATGTGGCCATGAATTCCAGGTCTCCCATGCAATGGCCTTGTGGAATCTCTTTGAGGGTGCAGAAGGGGGCATAGTAACAATTTTATGCTTCATAGTTTTGTGAGGATAAAGTATGAATGCTGTAATGCATTTAAATTATAGGCATATGCTCAGTAATTCCTAGCTGCTACCATTACCTTTTTGGAAATAGTAACTGCAATTAAAAGAGAATGAAGACCAGAAAAAATCAAATTAAAAAATTAATTATGAACAAGTAAAACATGGCTAGAGATAAAAATCAGTGTTATCATATATAAAAAGAATAAACCCTGGGAGAAATTTTTTTTTTTTGAGACAGAGCCTCAAGCTGTCACCCTGGACAGAGAGCCGTGGCATCACAGCTCACAGCAGCCTCCAATTCCTGGGCTTAAGTGAGTCTCCTGCCTCTGCCTCCCAAGTAGCTGGGACTACAGGCGCCCACCACAATGCCCGGCCATTTTTTGGT
>CAUYRH010003059.1:0-15325 GCA_963574655.1 Perodicticus potto
AGTTTTATTAGGATGAAATGTTCTGTAGATGTCTGTTAAATTCAGATGTTGAATGGTTAAGTTTAAATCTAAAATTTCTTTACTTAGCTTCTTTTTGGAGGATTTTTCCAGCACTGCTAAAGGAGTATTAAAATATCCAACTATTATGGAACTGGAGGAAATCAAGGTACTTATGTCTATTAGAGTTTTTCTTATAAATTGAGGTGCATTCTGGTTGTGTGGATAAATATTAATAATTGAAATCTCATCATATTGAGTATTAACTTTAACAAATATGAAATGACTGCCCTTATTCTTCCTTATTTTGGGTGGTTTAAAGCCTGTTGTATCTGTGAATAAGATTGCAACACCTGCTTTTTTCTGTTTTCCATTTGCCTGAAACATAGATGACCATCCATTCACCTTGAGTCTATATTAATTTTTTAAAGTAAGATGAGATTATTACATTCAGCAGATATCTGGCCTAAGTTTTTGTATCCAGTCAGCCTACCTATGCCTCTTTAGAGGACAATTTAAACCGTTCACATTAATTGAAAATATTGATAAAAATTTTAGTGAACTTAATTATGATGTGCCTTGGGGATGTCTTATTCGGGTTGAGTCGAGCTGGGGTTCTGAAACCATCTGCTATCTGAATTTCAGAATCTCTTTGCAAGTCTGGGAAGTTCTCTTTTATAATCTCATAAAGAAGAGACTCTGTGCCTTGTGATGCCACTTCATCATTTTCAGGTATCCCTATAAGGCGAATATTGGTTTTCTTCGAGTTATCCCAGAGCTGTCTGAGAAAATGATCTGTTTTAGCCTTCCATTTCTCTTCCTCTTTGTAAGTTTGGGAGCGTTTGAAAGCTTTGTCTTCGCTGTCAGAAATCCTTTCTTCTGCTTGCTCCATTCTGTTACTGAGGGATTGTACTGTGTTTCTCAGATCTTTAAGGGCTGCAACTTCTTGTCTCAATGTGTCAAAATCTTTGGTCACTTGGTCTTTGAACTCCTTGACTTCTTGAGACAATTTTTGAAATGCTCCCAGAATTTCTAATTCCAATTTTTCCTCTATTTTATTGATCTTGTTTGCAATCCAAATTCTGAAATCGATCTCTGACATCTCAGCCATCTGTTTATGTAAAGGATCATCATTTGTGTCTGCCAAATTGTTCCTTGGAGGGGTTGATCTACTCTGATTGTCCATGTTTCCAGAGCTTTTGCACTGATTCTGCCCCATGATTATTTTGCACCATTTGGCTGGATGAGTAGATAAGGATAAATTGAGTTGGAGGTTCTAGGAGTAGTGGTTGACCAGTTCTTTGCCTGAAAGCTGGGACTGGTCTCTGTACCTTTTCCCCTAGAGTTTTGCCAAGGACCTGTACAGTGCTATTGCCTGCAAAACTGGGGGCCTTCTTGGTGTGGTGGGGTTAAGTGGCTCTTTCTTATTTTCAGCTTGTCTCTGTCTTACCCTAGAGAATCAGTTATTCTGTGTTGGAGTCTAAGCTGTGGAGAAATACCAGCAGTTAGGTCACCACACCCACCACAGACAACAATTGGAAAAGGAAAATTAAACCTTCCCACTACCACACACCCAGGATACCATTTTGGAAAGTCCTAGGGTGATTGGCCAGTTGAAGATGTCCCAGTCAATTGTCCCAGCCAGCACCAAACTCAAATAAAAGAGTTGAAAAATCTCTGGCAACTAGATAGCGGGAGTCTGCTGGCAGCTCTAGTATAACTCGTTCCAGTGTTCTGTGAGCTCAGGAGGGCCCCCTTAGCAAGTAAATTAGTCTGGGGAGGTTGATGCCTCCTTCCCCATCTTGCCCCTCTGTCACACCCAGTCTCTGGTAACCCTGTAGGGCTGTGATCCAGTTCCCTCCAATGAGCAGATGCTCCAGTGGTTTACGCCTGCTTGGGTCACAGGGGTGTCTGTGACTCCTTAGCCAGTCTGTCAGACTCTGTCATTGTTTGACAGGGGGAGGTGAGGCCTGACAACCTGGGTACTTGATAGGGGTGAGGGCGATTCACTCAGTTCCAGCCCTATCCCTGAATGATGTTGCTGATAGAACAGAACAAGTTCGCAGAATTTTTCCCTTGTGGGTCAGACATTGGGCTGCAAATAGGTCTCACTCAGTCTGTGAGTTGCAGCCTTTTCTCTCAACTTACATCTCCTGAGGGCCAGGTGCGTCTTAAGCAGAGTAAACCTGTCTCTGTAGGGCTTTCTCAGTGCGTGTATTCTAATCCCTGCGTTCCACCCCAGCCAGTACAGCCTCAGGCATACTCTTCACTCCCGAGTCTTGCGCCTCTGTGGCAGGACCGCTCTGCTGGTGGCTGCCACCGGAGAAGCCTCCCGGCTTCCCCTGGCTGCCCAGAGAGACTGAGAGTGTCTCCTCAAAACATCTCCAGGGGTGCGAGCCCCACTGCCATTGTTTCTGCCACTGCGGCTGCCACTCTGTGTCTCAGGGGACCGCCTCTCCAGATTCGGCCTCCTCTGGACTCACTTTCCTCTCACCACTCCTGAGCCGGATAATTAGCACAGATCATTAACAGTCCACCATCCACAACCCTCGAGAAAATGTCCAAAAATCTGGACTCCATTGGGGACAGACCTCCAGACCTCATGGTGAGAGTGGAGCCGAGAGCCGGGAGTTCAAACTTGCAGGTAGAGAATATATACAGTTTTATACAGTTTTATGCCTGGCAGGAGAGTGCCATGGCACCCTAGTAGGGGAAGGAGGTCTGGTTTTTAGAGGGTCTCTCCCGTGGGGTAGAGTGGGAGGACGTCAGAACCTTGCTCTGCTTGTTTGTATGGAGGTATGGAGTATACTGTGAGCTGTTCTCATGGGGGAGGGGACTCCCGTCCACTTGGCGATGTGTTCTGTACCTTTTGTTTGTATCCTTAGGGTCATAGGTCGCTACAGCAGGGTTGATGTGCGTTCTTCAACCTTCTCTTTTGGCTCAGATCCAAAGCATTGGCTTTCTTGCTAAATTTCTGTCCTTTAACTCTCCTTCTGGATAGGAGCCTCTGTGGAAAGCTGGCTACAGACCGCCATCTTGGCTCCTCCCCCTGTCTCTTATGTTTTAATCTCCTTTTCTTTTTTTTGTCTTTTTGGTTGTTTTCATTGTTTTTTCCTCCTGGTTATTTTCTTTAATTTGGGCATTTTCTGTTCACCTGTCGGTCACTAATTCCTTACTCTGCTGTGTCTAATCTGTCAAATCCATTCACTGGCGTATTCATTTAACATATCACATTTTCCATTTTAAAATGACCATTTGATCAAGCTGTTACAAATTCTACTTTTCTGGTGAAACTCTCCATCATTTTAATTATTTTGGTATGTTTTTAACTCTTTTCTTAAAAATATCAACCTTAACTATTTTGCAGTCTTTATATGCTAACTGCAATACCTGAGGTCAATTGTACATTTGCTTCAACATAAGGGTCAAGATTTGCTCATTTCTGGAGCTGGTGACATCCTAATGTGGGAGAGGGAGGCAGCTATTGGTCTTCAGCTCCCTCCTGAAAGGTTCTCTCTTTTCTTGAAATTAGAACATTTAGTTCTTGTTATTTCACAGGTCTCTGATACCTTTATATGCAGGTGTTGGCAATGTCTTTGGCTTTCTGTGACCGTTTCCAGAGGAACATTGGTCTGTTGTGCCTAAGTCTGGCACCAACTGTTCCTTCAGTATTTCATGGGACTGCACCCTGCTATCTTTGCTTATTCTCTACCCTCTGCCTGGAAAATGGAAAGGTGATTTTTACACTTGTGTTCCATAGACAGATCAACCAAGAAGTATGCCCGGGAGTCAAGGTTTCTGGTGTAAGACTTCTAGTGCTCAGACAAGTGGGCACAGCTAGTTACCATTACCTTAACCCTTCTCACATTCATCATCTTTTATAAAAGGTTCTGGCAAAATCTTATTTATATTTCAGGTCCATGATTAAAGTTATTCCTCTGTGATGCTCTTTTTATGCTCCACAGCCCCCCTCCAAAGCTGTGCTGGATGTTCCTGCTCTGTGTGTGTCTCCGCAGCAACTTTGGAACCTCTATCATTGCACAGATCATGACCTGCTGTGATGAGCCGATCTTTTGTTTACAGACATACTGTGAGCTGCTTGAAGCTTCAAGTCTTATTATTTTATAGCCCTATTATCTACCTTTATATCTGCCAAGGAATATGCTCATAGTAACTTAATGAATATATCTGAGTACTCATATATTACTTATTCATTGAACTATTTACTGACTATGTACCATGAGCTTGGTTTGCTGTTACCTGCAGGAGACACTACTAAGAAAACACACTACCATCTTGCTTTCCTATGTTGTACAGTGAAGTGGGGAGACAGGTTGAATAAATTATTCTCATTTTCACTATTTCATTCAGTAGGTAACCATTATTCTTCACATTAGTCAGAAAGGAAAAGTAAGACTTAAGTAAAAGGTTAATTAAAAGGCCAATATTTTGTGGCTAGTAATTACACAAGTTAGCTTTTCTGAGCCCTGGGCCAGTGCTCTCCTGGTACCATTTTTCAGGTGAGCTAAAATAAATTGACTTGAAAGGGGAAATGTCTCTTACAAAAATGATTTCATTCTTTTAAAAATTACCATCTTCCTGATATTTTAAGACTCTATATTCTTGTTCTAGAGTAGTGCCCTTTAAAAGGACTCTCCACAATGATAAACATTTTTATATCTAGACACACCATACTTTATATTAACTACTAGCCACATGTGTCTTATGAGCACTTGAAGTGGTGGCCAGTATCAATGAAGAGCTGAATTTCTAATGGTATTTAATTTTGCATAAATACTCTCATGATTCATGGCTACTATATTGAATAACACTTATCTAAACTCTGAGCAAATGTCACTGTTAGTATCAAAGGTGAGATCTGGTATCAACGATTTGGCAG
This sequence comes from Perodicticus potto, assembly GCA_963574655.1. Taxonomy (NCBI): domain Eukaryota; kingdom Metazoa; phylum Chordata; class Mammalia; order Primates; family Lorisidae; genus Perodicticus; species Perodicticus potto. Next base: position 4,898 of record CAUYRH010003059.1, read on the forward strand.
AGAAAGAGGATATTTTTATGCTGGAAACAAAAATCTTTGTTGGAACTCAGGCTTTTCTCAGCATACAGCTTGATTTTCCATCACTTTAAAAATTAAATATTTCATTGGCAGAAATGTCAGGAAATCTTAGGATTCTATGTTCAAAGACTAGTTCCAGGTAGCCCCAATCCTACTCAGGGACTCCAATCTACTGGAAATCCATTGCCAGGGTCAGGAGGAAGTAAATATGCCTGTAATAAAGCCCTGGAACCTGGGGGCACGGGTGGTGCAGACAGAAAAATCATAGATGCTGCCTTTGAACTAAAGAGATATGCTAGGTATCTACCCAGAAGAGCAAAGATCATTTTCCTGCAAAGACATGTTTACTGCAGCTCGATTCATAATTGTCAAATTGTAGAAGCAGCCCAAACACCCATCAACTCATGAATAGATTAATAAACTGTGGCATTTGCATACCATGAAATACTATTCAGCCATAAAAAAGATGGAGACTTCACACATTTTATATTTACCTGAATGGAGTTGGAACACATTCTTCTTAGTAAAGTATCTCAATAATTGGGAAAAAAATTATCCAATGTACTCACTACTATTATGAAATCAATATATAAACACTTAAACACTCATACTAATTATAAAACACAAACATAGTCTGGCAAGGGGGAGGAGAGAGGAAGAAAAGGAAGTGGGAGGTGGAAGGGCAATCGGTGGGGGTGGGAGGGCGTTTGGTGGGATCTCACCTAATGTGCACAATGCAAAGGTGTATTTCAAAATAATGAAGAGTAAATTTTAAATGTCTTACCTCAAAAAATAAGTGAGGTGATGGATATGTTAATCTGTTTAAGTATTCCCCATTGTATGTCAAATCATCACATTGTACCCCATAAATGTATATATTTATGACTCGAATTAAAAATTAAGTTAAAAAACATGCTGTAACTAAGCACTTGATAGAGGCCATCACATTTACAAATGTTTATAAATTTTATGAAAACTAATTCAGAGAGTTTAAACTGATTGTCCTAATCCTACATGTATCATTTGTTTTTCTATATTTGATGCTGAATTTTAACAACCCTTTCTTACTTGCTCTCTCCCATAGTCAGGAGTCTGGCAGTTCTTGCTTTCCTAGTTGAGCATTGCGTGTGAGAACGTGCAGCCAAGTGCGTACTGGTGCATAAAACACCCTGCAATGGGCACTCTTGGAGCGCAGCAGAGGTGCTGGGGGCTCCTGCAATTTCTACCACCTTCATGCAGGGTGCCTTTAAATCCCAGATCTAAAATCACCTCCTTGGTTCTACTTGTACCTTTGATTTTCCTTGAATACTGAAAATAATATTTAAATATATACACTAGCAGCTAGAATGAATATAGCACTTTAAGCGAAATGGGATTGCTTATTAGTTTTCATGAAATATATGTAATTGTCCTGTACGAGCTCCACCTTAGAGATAAAGATGGCAGGGTTACACTGTGTGCAGCAACTGATTGGTTTTTAGATTACTGTAGCCTCCCGAAGTAGCTGTGAGAAGAGAACTTTCTTTGCTCTTAGCTGCCCAGCTAGATCATTGCCACTGAACAAGTGCACCAGGACCTTTTGTCTTTTGAGTCACATCCATACTGCTGCTATAGTTTGAATGTGTCCCTGACTTTTCACAAGTTGGAAACTTAATCCCCAATACAACAGTGTGGAGAGGTGCAACCTTCACAGATCTCTGTGTGAATTCCACCCCCTTTCTATTCACTGATTGATGCCTACTCTCTCGCCCTTCTGCTTTTTGCCTTCTGCTCTGGAGGGACACAGCAAGGAGGCCCTTGAAAGGGGTAGGACCCTTGTCCTTGGACTTCCCAGCCTCCAGAAGTGTAAGAAATAAATTTTCATTCTACAAATTACCTAGTCTGAGATATTCTGTTAGAGCAGCCCAAAATGTCCTAAGACAAGTGCCATATCAGGACCAAAGTGGCTGGAGTCTGCACACTCCGCTGCCAAGGACACCCCCAGAAACCTCCTCCTGGGTTTGCTGCAGCTGCCCGATGCTCAAGTGTTCCTGATGTGCTCTGTTCAGTTCAGATATTGGCATTTCTGCAGATTCTGGAGCTAGAATCATTCTGGATCCATAGCTCTGAGGACAAAAGCCAACATTGACTTCACCACACACGTTGGACCAAATCCTAGGGACAATTAATCTGCGCAGACGGTTTCCTGAAGATAACTACACAAACTCCTGTGGAGATGTCATGCTCGCTGGCATACAGCAACTGGCACAACACAGAATCCTCCACATGCTCGGTTTCAGGCTGTCCTGAGATGACATGGTGAGACCAGAAGACATGGTGTTCACTTACTTTCCGTCATGGTGAAACCTTCTGCAGTTAGCTCATCATGCATACATATTTTCTTGTGATTCACAGTGAATCCCAAGACCCTATTGTCTCTCCTTCCTAATTGTTCCTCATCTCCACTTATTTTTTTGTGTCTTGAAAAGCATTAACCTGTGTGGCCATTATTGCCTCCTGCTTGTGCTACTACTTGGACAGCCCAATGGGGCCTTCGTGTCTGTGCTTTTCCCGTCTCATCATTCATTAGCTGGAGCAGCCTTTATACAGCATAGTCCTCGCAATGTCCTCACTGCAGTCTTTCAAAGGATCTTTGTCGTTTACAAGGATCTTTGTGATCTGGTCCCTGCTAACGCCACCAGCCCATAAAGTATGTTATGCTTCCCCTGCCTTCTAGCTCCGCGTCTCCATCCTCCCAGTCTCAGCCTCATTTCAATCCCCCTGTTACCTCTGGCCTTCACACATATCATTCCCTGTCCTTGAACTTTAGCCACTTCCTTTGGCATACATCATGCTTACTTGTGCATAAGAGTTTAACTAAATGTAAGCTTTTCCAGTTTGTACTCTGTGGATGCTGTAGATCCACATGCATGCACAATTTTGCAATCAAGTCCTAGGGTGCATCTCCCAGCTCAGTGCTCCTGTGATAACAGTGTTCTAATGCGGGCAGGGGCGTGATGGAATCCCCAGGTGCCAGTCCCAGGGCTCAGAGGGTAAACTCTTACAGGGGAAGAAATACATGGTAGTTACCTTCTGTGACAGTTAATTACCAGTGTGAAGTTTATCTCACAGTGTCCAGATGAAACACTGTCACTAGCTGTGACTGTGAGGGTGCTTCTAGATGAGATTCATGTTTACTGAATGGCTCAGCAAAGCAATTTTCCCTCCCAAGTATGGCTGGATCTCCTCCAATCTGTTGTGGGCCTGAATGAATAAACAAAAATGTAGAGAAAGGAAGCCTTTGCCCGTTTTTCTTCCTGTTTCCCTGCATGAGCTGGGATGTAGATCTTCTCTTTCTCTTGCACTGGGATTTATGCAGACAGATCCCCTGGTCTCAGGCCTCAGGACTTGGACTAGAATTACACCAGCAGCTTTTGGGGATCTCCATCTATGCATTTCTCAGCCTCTGTGATCTCATGCGCCAATTCTTCATAATAAATCTCTCTCTGTCTCTCTGCTTCTCTCATATATATATTTTTAAATAAAATTATATATTTTCTAGATTTGATATATAATCATATATTCTATATATTTATAGACATAATTATATATAATCCTATTTGCTACGTATTTATATACATAATTATATATATTCCTATATATATCTATAGGTTCTCTCTATACCATCATATAATTTTATATAGTCATAGACATATGTAGGTCACTACCAAAGTTTTGAAGCAGGCTGTACCATGTTCCATTATTTCACTCCCAAGAAACACAGTTGCAGTGGCCTTTCTGATTCATCCATGCAAATTTCTTTTCTTTTTTTTTTTGGCTTAAAACAACAGACATTTATTCTTTCACAGTTCTAGAGGCCAGAATTCACAGACTGAGGTGTTAAGAGGGCCACATTACCTTCAGGGATTCTAGGGGAGAATTCATTCCCGTGACTCTTCCAGCTTCAAGTGGCTCCAGGCAGCCCTTGACTTGTGGACTCCACAGTTACACTACACCGCCTCCCCTTCCCTCTGTCCCAAATCTCCCTTTTCCTTTCTCTTATTTATTTCTTTATTTATTATTAATTCATAGCTGTGTACCTTAATGCAATCATGGGGTCCAATGTGAAACCATCTATGCAAATTTCAACTTGCTCAGCTGACAGGTATTGCTGGGGGAGCTTCATTTCTTTCTGTCTGTGCAAATTTTACATATCTTGATCTTTGTATATCTCAAAACTTGTAATGACCCACATATAATCACAGAGATGAAGTTTTTCATATGTACATGAAGGCACTGTCCAGAAAGTATCCAGCCACGGTCAATACTATTTGTCAGCACACACACACCACTTCTCAGGGGAACTCTGAATAATACACCATTGTACCTATTCTCTTGCACTGTACTCTGGGGACTAGCACAAGCCTCAAACTCAGTAAACTCTCATTATATTGTGCTGAATTAAATGAATGGAAGCATTTTTTTAACCACTGGAATGTGGCATCACAACAACAAATGCCAGAGTGCATGCATGTGGCCCAAATCTATTTAAAAAAAAGGAAAAGAAAAAACCTTTCAACTGTGTCTGCCTTTGCACAGATTATGTCCAGGAAGAAGAGGCTCAATTCAAATGGAAAACATACTGCTAATCCTCAGAGTCAACTGGGGATGCAGAAATCAATCCCTCGGGAGGGATGAGGGCGCTGAGCAAACTCAGCTCCCTCTAAGAATAAAACCGAAGAATAAGGCTTGAAATCCGATGTCATCCAGATTCATGCCAGGGGACGGGCTAGCGGTGATGTTTCCTCTCAAGTGCATAGGAGGAAGCTAAACTCTCCAGGGCTCGTCAATGTGAGGACACGGTACCAAAATCTTACTTGAGATTAAACCGAATCCATTGTTTTGCTAGAAAATGTTTGAGCACCCTGGAATAAAACATTCATTAGGAACGCTAAGGCTCTAATGATCCTGACACTGAACTTCCAGTTTGTTGTCTGGAACCTGGCCCTTTGTAGAAGTGAGGAGTTGTTCACTGTCTGCTTGTGTGTGTGATTCTTCACCTTCCTTCTTCATGCTCCTTCCAGATAAATTGTTAGCAAAGAACCTCTGATTCAAGAGATACAGTGGAGCCACACACTGAGTGTGGTTGGATGGGCAGTGTCTCTGTCGTTCGGTTTTAAATAAACTGCAATGTTCTGAGGGATAACTGCTCAAAGGAAGCTGACAGTTACAGATGGAGGTCAGCTCCCAGCAGCTACTTTTGCCGAACAGGACGGCAGGCATCATATGAACCAGAGCACGGAGGGAAAGTGTAAGATCTGGCCTTGTAAGGGAGGCTGATGGCACAACCTCCCAGCCACTGCAGGCACGGACAGGCAGAGAAGGATGGGGGTTGAGTGCCCACTGTGTGTGACATCACAGACTGAATCCTAATCACAATTCGAGTGGCATCTTTTACAGATGAACAGTTAGTGGTTCAGAGAAAGCCAGTGACCTGCCCAGGCTGAATCCATCCATCCCAGGGTGCCCTTCTTTTTGCTTGATGCAAACACTTAGTGCTCACTAACCATTAGCTGACCTGCCCTCTCCAGAAACACTGGATTCAAGGGGCTTTCTGAAAATTCCATGATTGTCTTCCACGTGATAGGGCATCTGGACCTTTCTCAAGTCTTTGCATTAAGGAAACATTTCCTCTCCAAAAATTATCTGTGAGTGAGGAAAACAGATTTGAAATATAATGAACAAAGGCTCGGAGATACTTGTTAAGTCTCTTGCCTGGTGTCACAAGGTCAAGACGGGAACCAGGTGTTGCCGATATCAAATTCTGTGCTCTTTCTACCTTCCTGGCTCTTTTTTTACTTAAAAAGATGTAGAAGAATCTCTTCTGGATTTTCTTGTATTTTTAATATCCATAAACCTGAGAGTGTATGTGTGTGTTTATTGTCCATTCTGCTAGTTCTCTCTCTGCCAAGTTGAAGATTCAGAACTCAGGTAGTGTGAGAGCTAGGATTGTGGAACCTGTACCTGGTCTCCCTCCTTGCCTGATAGTTGCCATGATGGGCACAGCTGTTAATGAACTCCCCACTCCCCAAACATAGAGTTCCCTGATTTCACTCACCATTGCAATAGTCTGCACCCACAACATAATTAGTGAAATTAATTCGCGTCTCAAAGGAGATAATTCTTTTGGATAAAAAATGTAAATTCTAACAGTGACTATAGCACTTGTTGTAATGATGTTTATTTCAATTACATAGGGCATAGTTTTACCTCTGATCAGCATTTATCACTGGACCCTCTTCTGAATCTTCCTGGTTCTTCCTCCATGTTACTTCCTGTCTATCCTCACCACCAGCCCCAGCACAAATCTACGCTACCTGTGACTTCCTTGAACACAATCAAATCACGGTAGATTTACTTACTATGTCGAATATATTCTATGGTTCATGATTGATCCTAGAGTGAATTCCAAGTGCCCTAGTCTGGGAAACTGGCATTTGAGACCCTCTTCAAGAGACCCACCTGGCTGTTTCTGCCTTGGGCCTCAGTGCTTGCCTTTGCAGCACAGATATTGTAGCCTCCTCAAACTACTAGTTGCTGAACACACCTGTACAGGTGAACTGTTCTCCCCATGCCACCTCTTCCACCAACTTTGCTTGGGAAAATCCTGTCCATATGGCACACCAATCTCAAATGATGATTTATTAAGATGTTTCCTCAGTTCAAGCTAGAAATCATCTTTCCTATCCTTAAGTTCTTCAAGCTCACGGCTAAATGGCCCTTTGCAAAGTACTCATACATTTCATGCTATTAAAAGTATTTATGTGCAGTCTCACTTATTCTATTACATCATACGATGCTTCTTATCTGTTCAACAACTTGCCCACACTTTCATCAAGCTCAGCATGGTGACTTATATGTAGATGAAAGGAGTAAGTCAATTTTGTTTAAAAATACTTTTTAAACTTGTCAAAGTATGACATTCTCTGCTTGTAGCTTAATACCGTATTTCAAAGAATCCAATGCACCATTTTTGTGAACATCTAAAATTAGAAATGCAATTTCTTATCTTTTGCCAATTCAACTAGGATACAATGCTTTCTGCAACAGAGAATTTGTATATTATATTTATTGAAATAGTTCATTTGGATGTCTGAGATGTTATTTGTAATCTCATACCACTTAATACAAATAAAGAAAACATGGCTGAGGTTAATTACTTACAGGACTCTAAAACTAAAAGATTTTCACACTCAAAATCACTTGTCTGAGATTATGGTCAACTTAGTTATTGATGCCTATTTTTTTCTCCATGAATTGCCATCCTCTGTGCTATCAGGAACTTTGTGCACAACTGTTTCAAGATTTGTTTCCAAGCCAATTACATCAATTCTGCAAATTTCAATGCTGCAGATTATGAGATCGTACCAAAAGGTGTCAATAAAAGGCTTTTAGACAAAAATGAGGAACCGTGTTTGTTCTTCAAACAGTCCTTACTGGTTCTGAAAGGAAACGTCGAAGAGTTGCTATGTCTCCTCCAGTAGGATCAAAAATAGTTTTGACTTTTTTTTTTTTTTTTAAAGAACTGATGGAGAGAAAAACTTGAACATAGCTCTCCAAAAGGTGCGGTGCAACGTGATGAGGAAACCGACTCATCATAGGAAACCGACTGATGCTTTGTCTCTAGGTGCTGTTTCTGGCACCATTTGACAGAGCAAAACCAGCAGAAAAGTTGGATGAGGGAATCCAAAGAGCGAGGAGAAACTCAGAAACGACTAGACAGTGTCAGACACAAAAGCTCTGATAATGTCAAGAACAATAGCAGATCTGGCTGGCTAACAGGCACTCAGTCAAATCTGTATTGCATCTTACTGTACATTTTTTTTTGCCAGAAATATCTAAAGTTGCTTTTAAATAAATAGGAAATACCGTTTTTTAATCCATAAAGGTCATGTTTTATTGACTAAACATTCAATTCTTTGGCTTCTAGATTCCATAAATATCATACCCCCGGCACCTGATATAGAAATTAAAAGTGATTATTAACTTAATTTTTTTCAATGCATTTATTGATTTTTATTTTAAAAAGATTTATAAGAAACACCTGTAGGCTTTCAGATTCTGCCTTCAAGTGATATCACATCACTTCATAGTTATTAATTTTATTTTTTAAAAATTCACAGAAGCAAGTCATTTTTTGAAAAATATTTTACCTATTGAGATGTGCTTTTTCTTCAATGAAAGCTAGAATGTATAAAGCACTGATTTCCTCAGAGAGTAAATTCCAACAGTATTTATGGCAATTATATATAAACTCTTTCATCAGAAAAGGGTACCAGAAATCTTCAGGATGTTATTTGATAACTTCCCAGTAGGATGGCAAAACGCCAGCTATATGAGGGCCTTTGTGTATGACTGTGTGGCATGTACATTGAACTACATAAACCTCTATCAAAATGATTCTTCCATAATTCCAGTATAACTCTCATATTTACAATCCTTTCATTATTTTTGCCTTCAGGGTAATGCAGAATTACATTAGAATTGTATATTATTAACTGAAGATGGCTCCTCTTTCCTGCAAATATTCCAGAGATCACGTTGTGCTGGTAAAATGCTACGAAATGCAAGAGATTGAAGGATAGAGAGAGGGCTGATGAGACTGTCATAAATTGCATGTTGTAAGGGGATTTGTCCCTGTACCATGATCACCTGCCTCCGAGCTGGCCACTCACCTAAAGATCATTCAGGAACCCTGCCAATATGCACAATGGGCCTCTCTGTATGGCAACCCTTGCATGGACCTACCAAGTAGGCTCACCCCCTCAGATCTAAACAGAAATTGGTCCTGTACTCATAACTCTACCCTAGAAAAAAGGGGGAAAAAGCACTGCCAAAAACTCAATGTAGTATAATAAACACTAAAATTTACTCAATTAGAAAACAGTAGGGAGGAGATTAAATCAACATGTTGGACCAAGTGCACATACCACTTGTTCTTTTGTCCCAAATCCCTAGGAATGACAGACAAAATTAGAAATGTCTAAAAATAAATAAAGTTATAGAAGTACTAGAAATCAAGGAAGAATGCCATCATCTAAACAGAAATTTGCGAAATATGGATTCCTACAGACAGAAATTTGCAAACAAAATGAACATAGAAGTAAGAATAAGTTGAAACTGTAGAAAAACAAACTAAATTAAGGAGGGATGACAAACACAAAAATAAAATATTACACTAAAAAAAGAGAATTGGTGTAAGAAAAGAAAGAGAACTAAAATAATTAATTTCAAAAAATAATAATCTCAAAGAGACAAGAGAAAATAATTATCTCATAAGAAAAATAGTCAGGGAGATCACATTAAAATGCAATTCTTTTTCTTTATTATTTGTCAATTTAGGGGGTACAGGTGGCAATTTTGTGACATGGATCTATTGCATCATGGTGAAGTCTGGGCTTACAGGAACATCATCACTCAATAGTGTACCAAAAATGTGATTTGTGATTCTTAAAGTAAAATTACTAAAGCTTCATAATAAGTAGGAGACTCCTTAAGAGAGAATTAGCAAATTGGGAGTTTCAGCCATGAAATTCCTCTCGGGTAAATTACAAAAAGACTAAGAGATATGAAATAGCATTTTAAAAGTTTAGATAGAGAATGAGTATATTCAAAAGATCCAGCATCCTTCTAATAGGCATCCCAGGTATCTAAAATATAGAAGTAAGACAAAAAAATATTTTCCCCCAGTCTTCAGAATTAAAGAAATAAGGAAATGCCAAAGAGAATGGCAAACAGAGTTCACTTAATCCCACATGGTGTGAAATCAGGACAAGTCTAAGAGTTAGAGTGAAAATTCCTCTTGCTAATCAATGACTAAGTTTCTCAAAGGAAGATCATCATTGGCAGCCCACGTTGATGAAAGATGATAGATTTATGTTTAAAATTATGAGAAATTTAAGGAAAAACTCAAATCCATCTAGCATTCACATGTCAAAGCAAAAAACAAAATAAAAGCATATTAGATATTCAAAGTCCCAAATTATGTATCATTCATAGGCTATTTCTGACAGTATTTTTAAAATTTGGATTCTAGCAAAATAAACATTAAACTAGGAAAGAGGAATACTTGCATATAAGAAAGAGTACAAGGACAAAATGTTTGTCTAACAGTTGTAGACAATTTACAGATTAGCAAAAGGTAATAGCTAATAAATATGACAAGATAAAAGAGATGATCATTTCTATACATTAAGATTCAAGCAAAAAACAGTTATATACATTTTGGAAAGCACATATGAACAAACTATTACCAAACTATTAGAATAATTGGAGAAACCTTACAGATCCAAAAATAGAATTGCCATTCTATCCTATCATTCCTCTACTAGGTACATATCCAGAAGACCAAAAGTCACATTATAACAAAGA
>CAUYRH010003060.1:0-11234 GCA_963574655.1 Perodicticus potto
TTGATGTGTTGCTGGATTCTGTTTGTTGGGATCTTATTGATATTTTTGCATCAATATTCATTAGTGATATTGGTCTATAATTTTCTTTTCTTGTTGGGTCTTTCCCTGGTTTAGGGATCAAGGCGATGTTTGCTTCATAGAATGTGTTGGGTAGTATTCCTTCTTTTTCTTTATTTTGGAAAAGGTTGAGCAATATAGGTACTAGTTCTTCTTTAAAGGTTTGGTAGAATTCAGACGTGAAGCCATCTGGTCCCAGGCTTTTCTTTTTAGGGAGATTTTGTATTGTTGATGCTATTTCAGAACTTGATATAGGCCTGTTCAACATTTCCACTTCGTGCTGGCTAAGTCTTAAAAGGTGGTGTTCTTCCAAGTATTGGTCTATTTCCCTCAGATTTTCATATTTCTGAGAATAAAGTTTCTTCCCCATGGCCTACAGACACATGAAAAAATGCTCACCATCCTTAATCATCAGAGAAATGCAAATCAAAACCACTTTTAGAGATCACCTAACTCCAGTAAGATTAGTCCAAAACAAAAATCCCAAAACCAGAGATGCTGGCATGGATGTGGAGAAAAGGGAACACTTTTACACTGCTGGTGGGAATGCACACTAATACATTCCTTTTGGAAGGATGTTTGGAGAATACTTACAGATCTAAAAATTGGCCTGCCATTTGATCCTCTAATTCCTTTATTAAGTATATACTCAGAAGACCAAAAATCACATTATAACTAAGATATCTGTACCAGAATGTTTATTATAAGTCCAATTCATAATTGCTAAGTCATGGAAGAAACCCAAGTGCCCATTGACCCATGAATGGATTAATAAATTGTGGTACATGTACACCATGGAATACTATGCAGCCTTAAAGAAAGATGGAGACTTTACCTCTTTCATGTTTATATGGATGGAGCTGAAACATATTCTTCTTAGCAAAGTATCTCAAGAATGGAAGAAAAAGTATCCCATGTACTCAGCCCTACTATGAAGCTAATCTATAGCTTTCATATGAAGGCTAAAACCCAGTTATAGCACAGGAAATGGGGAAAGGGGCAAGGGAGAGGAGGGGAGGGGGAAGGATGGGTGGAGGGACGGTGATTGGTGGGATCACACTTACGGTGCATCTTAGAAGGGTACAAGTGAAAATTACTAAATGCAGAATATAAATGTCTTCATATAGTGATTAAAAGGCCATGAAGGCTTTATGTTAAATAGTTCAATGAAAATATTTCAGATTGTATATAAAGTCAGCACATTGTGCCCCATGATTGCACCAATGTACACAATTATGATTTAATAAAAATTAAAAAAAATACATAATGAAGAACTAAAAAAAAAAACAAACAAACAAAAATAAAATAGGTTTACAATTCTTTTTTTTTTTTTGAGACAGAGCCTCAAGCTGTCACCGTGGATAGAGTGCTGTGGCACCACAGCTCACAGCAACCTCCAATTCCTGGGATCATGCGAGTCTCTTGCCTCTGCCTCCCAAGTAGCTGGGACTACAGGCGCCAGCCACAACGCCCAGCCATTTTTTTTTTTTTTTTGGTTGCAGCCGTCATTGTTGTTCGGTGGGCCCGGGCTGGATTTGAACCCGCCAGCTCAGGTGTATGTGGCTGGTGCCTTAGCCCATTGGGCCACAGGCGCCAAGCCAGGTTTACAATTCTTAACAGGAGAATCCATCAGTCATTTTAGTTCTGGAACCACCCAATGAGCAATTGATGAAGCCAAGAAAGGTTCATCTTGGCAGTGACTCTCAGAATGACACAAATGGGCCCTGATAGGGACACCTGCAAGCCAAAGCAACTGATCTTAGACAAACATTGCAGTAAAGTGCTCACCTTCAAAAGGCAGTGGATTAAAAATGGTATCTTGTGCTTTTAAGTAGCAGGGATACTTTATTTAATTTCTGCAAAATCTATTAACTAAATAGATTCTAAAATTTGTATGTCCAGAAAAAATCTGTGAGAAGGACTAGAATACTGGATGGGCCATGTCAAATAGCTTCATAGTCAAAAAATGTAAAAATTCTCCACTTGGCCCATAGCACTGTTCTGACTGCTTGGATTTTGTAACTACCTTTACCCCCTGCAGACTGAGACCTCTGGAAGGGGCTGAACAGGCTCTATCTTGTTTATAACTGTATTTTGTCTTTATCCCTGAGCCCACGCCTAGCATATTACAGGTGCTTAGTAAAAGTCTATTAAATGAGAAAAAGAATCTTCTCAGGAGAGGTTAAAAGAAACAAGAATGGACCACCAGCAACCAAGATTCTGAAGAATAGTATTGAGTAAGGAACGTACATTTTTTCTCTCTAGGGTAATGGCTTTTTCAGATAATGAACCTTCTTCTCAGTGAAATATCCATATAATATATAGCAGTCCAAAACAAAAAAGGCAACCTAATTTGCCTGGCCATATTTTTCTCAACACCATTAGGCAACTGTCCTCCAGTTATCAGAAAATACAGTGCTATTTTTCTTTTTAGACCTTCATAAATCATTCTAAATTTTTGATGGATCACAAATACAAGTTTACAAACTCTTATTGGTAATGCCAAATCAGGTTTTAAACCTATAGAGGCCCTCGTTATACTTTGAATCAGAAGTATAGACAACAACAACAAAAAAATGACAACAAAATTATTAAAAGTAGCAATTTCTAATTTAGTAAAACCATTTCCTTTGCTTTGGACACTACCCCTGTGCAGAAGGCAGAGGAAGAGTTATCCCTAATTTATAGAGGCAGAATTAGTGTTCATGGAGCTAAGCCACTCAGTATCATGCAATTAGTAAATGAATAGCTGGGACTTTCAAGTGTGAAACGTGGACAAAGACACAGCTGAGAGTATTTTAAAAATGCTTTATAGGCTCAGCGCCTGTATCCCAGTGGTTACAGCACCAGCCACATACACTGAGGCTGGTGGGTTCAAACCTGGCCCGAGCCAGCTAAACAACAATGATGACAACCTCAACAAAAAATAGCGAGGCCCTGTGGCAGGCGCCTGTAGTTCCAGCTACTTGGGAGGCTGAGGCAAGAGAATTGCCTAAGCCCAAGAGTTTGAGGTTGCTGTGAGCTGTAACGCCATGGCACTCTACCAAGGGTGACGTAGTGAGACTGTCTCAAAAAAAAATGCTTTATAAAACATAAACTTCTATATACTTTACTGGTTTTGCTTACCTAACATAACCAACAGAGACACTGTACAGAAATTACACTCTTTCATTATCCAGCCTTGTTATTATTTTTGTTTCATATACATACCCATAGAGAAAATTGTATGCCATCCCATTATCAGATGATATGTTTTTTAATTAGCTCTTTTATTCATTTATAATACAAGCTCACAAGAGGTATAATGGAGGGCAAAGAGGACTGGAAATACAACATAGAAGGTACATCTCTTTATAGCAAACTAAAATATGTTTGGATCTTATTCCTCTTCGAAATAGAACTATTCTGAACTGTTCACATGAGGATGTTTCCCAAGTTTGTCATTCACATTGAAATTGCCCGAATGATAAAGGGGTACAAGGTGAGAACTAGAGTAAGAGCTCCAAAATACTGTAAAGGAACAGTTTTAGCTAAAATAATAATAATCAAAACTCTGTGAAGGGAGAGGTTCAGCTAAAATAATGATAATAACCATCCACTGCCCCTTGTTTGCTTCTCTATAATTGCTACTCTGGAGGGTATAGGTGGTAGTTGTAAAGATTTTTAACTTTTCTCCATAAATAGTATCATCTGTTTGGAACGCAGGGGTAGTTTTTGAGATATTTTCCAGGTCCTGCATTCCAGTGAACTAACTGACCCTTCCAGACCAAGAAACTGACTCAACTGGTCTTGGGCTTCACTCAAGAACTGCATTCCAGTGATCACTGACCCACCCAGACAGCGGTCCATACCAAGACTGATGGTTCTGCCTGAAACCAGCCAATTAGCAGACACTGATTGCCTAACCCTTGGCTCACCAAACTATCTACCCAATTCTCAGGAGGCAGATTTGATAAATTTCCTCTGTCTGCCTGCTTAGCGCTATCTGGAATAAACTCTCTGCTGTGAACCCTACTGCTGGATACTGGCTTCCTCTTGGGCAGCAGGCAGATGAACCTGGTTGGGCAGCAACAACACTGTTCTTTCTAAGCAGCTTCCCTGCCTGCTTTCCCAGGGATCCAGGGCATCTATATAAAAACATATCTTCTCTTCAGTAACACAAAAATAAGATCATTTGTTACATTGACAGTTTGTATCTAGAATTCTTGCATTCATTAGTGGGACTACATCTTCAGGAGTTACTGAAGTACCTGCAAAGTATACACTAGCTTTAAACAGTACTGTTTACCCTGATGATAACATTCCTCTTTTTGGCGGAAAGGAGCAAAAGTGTGTAAATGATTGCAAAGTAATTTGAGAATGTAAGATAAAATATTAGCATGTTATTTGTTTAATGTCTGTCTTTTCTCCCCATTCCCAATCCTGCCACAAGTATACTGGCTTTTCTCAGCGTTTAGGTTTTGACAAGAGAGGGTCTATTAGTCAACTGCTTGGCACTCAACTTCTGACCTGCCAAACCAGGCTATGATGGGATGAAGGCCTTCCTGGTTTTAGAACAACTATGGAAATTCTATTAAGAATACTGCCAACTTCTAGATTTTCTGCCAAACTCTATTAGGAGCCTTTCTTGATAATCATCTAAAACTAGTGGGTTCTAAACTACTGTACTTTGATAAAAGATCTGACCTCTTTTCCCAGGAAAACCCTGCCACCACTGTCAATAATGATGATGATGATGACGACAGTAATAACACCAGCAATAAAAACAGCTACCATTTATTGAGTGCACACACTATATGCAACAAATTGTGCTAAATGCCTTTTAAGGAGTCACTGATGCTCTGAATATTCCTCCTTCCTCCCACGTTCCCCCAGTTCACATAGTTTTCTCCACTACTTCTTGTTATCATTCCTGGCAATGCCAACATTCATGAAGATCTGTGGTTCTCAACCTTAATGCACATTATAATCATGTGAGGAGTTTTTTAAAATTATCAATTCCTGGGAAATCACACACAGAGATCCCAGTTTAATTGGTCTGTGGTGGGACCTGGGCATCAATATTCTATGAAAGTTTATCAGATTATTCCAATACACAGCCAGGGTTGAAAACTACAAGCATATACAACCAACCAATCCAAAATTCCATTGTCTCAATTATATTCATATGTCCTCCAAAATCCTTTTCTTTCAGTTTGCAACAGCTGTGTACTTCCATGGTCATTTTAGACCTTGACATTAACAACCATAATAACCTCAGACCCCTATTTACCTAATAATCCACGTCACATATTCTAGAAGCTACACTTCAGCAATTCTGTGATCCACAGAGATGGCCAATCCATTTTTGCCATGTCCAGGACACCATCTTGTCTTTTCTTTATATAGCTTAAAATCTGTGTTACATTACCATAATAATTTCATTTTATACACTCCCAATTCCATTGTCTTATTTATTCCTACCTTATTTCCAGTTAGCAAAACCTCCACCTCAGTTAAACTAAATTTTCTGACAACTCTAAACCTGCATGCACTTGAGCAGCTGGATATGACCTGGAGAAACACACAGAATCCTGATGACTAGTTTCATTTTAAATATATGGTCATTAGAGATTAAATTCCTCTTCCCATGAATAAATCACCCTACTTACTGGTAATAGTGTCATATATTCTTCCCCAACCTTTGTTAATCTACATAAACTGTCCCTAAGGCTAAGCCATTCATTTGTAAACTGCATTGCCCCTCAAGAACTTTATTTTTGAAACTACCCCTTCATTCTCCTCATTATGGCACCCCTGCCACTGGGTCATTTAAGCAACCTTTTTATTCATCTCTCCCTCCTCCTACTGTTCTATGGCTTTGCTCTCTTATGCAGTAAAAGTAAAAAGCATCAAAAAAATTATCCATCTTTCCTGTTTCCATACTTCCTTACTCTGTGCCATTGTGTATTTTATTTCATTTATTATTTTTTTATTTTTTATTTATTTATTTATTTTTGTAGAGACAGAGTCTCACTTTATCGCACAGCTCACAGCAACCTCCTACTCCTGGACTTAGGTGATTCTCTTGCCTCAGCCTCCCAAGTAGCTGGGACTACAGGTGCCCGCCACATTGCCTGGCTATTTTTTTGTTTTGCAGTTCTGCAGGGGCCGAGTTTGAACCTGCCACCTTCAGTATATGGGGCCGGTGCCCTACTTGCTGAGCCACAGGTGCCGTCCTTTATTTCATTTATTGAGCAATGAAGAGATAATATAATACAATGTGTAGGGAATAAAGAATAAGAAACAACAAACCTCTGTTTTGCCGCCCAATTTAAGAAACAGAACATTCCTAGGAACTCTGAAGTTTACTCTTTGTCACCCCCATCTACCCTCTTCCCTCCCCTACGAGGAAGAAAAATGCTATTTTTAATTTTGTGTCTACTCTTACTTTGCTTTTCTTTATAATGTCATTTGAAATATATATATATATATATATATATATATATATATATATATACACATATAATCCCTAAATATATATACTATGTGTGTGTGTATACGATGTATTAAATAGTTTTTCATGTTTTGACTTTTGTAAGTGTATTTCTCTTCTGTGGCTTCTTTAGATTCATCCATACCACCATGTGAACCAATTGTAAATCCATTTTCACACTCTTAGAGTACTCCACTTGAGAATAAGCACATTTCTCTGGATGGATATTTGTGTTATTTCCAGTTCCTACTATCATGAATAGTGTGACTATTACCACGTCTATTGGTGCACAAGAATTCTTCTAGGGCATATACCCAGGATTTGAATTGCTGGGTCATGAAGGAATCATATATTCAATGAAGAAATGTCAAGTTCCTATTAAAAGTGGTTTTACTAATTTTATTACTTGATTGACAATGTTGGTTGATTGTAAGATAATATTATCTTTTTAAGTTTATTTACCCCTATGTTCCAGTATGCTACTTATTTTAAAGAATGTGCCATACATCCTTGAGAAGAATGCCTCTTCTATATATATGTATGTGGTCAATATCAACCTTGCTAATTTTGCTCCTCAAATCATTTGAGCCCTTCTTGCTTTTTATACACACCACCTGTTTCAGGGGTCAGCAAACTACAGCCCATGGACCAACCCTGGTTCACAGCCTGTTGCTTGATGGCCCAGTGAGCTAAGCATAGTGCAAAGAAGAATATGGGACCAAGACTACACATGGCCTGTAAAGCCCTAAAATACCCGGCCTTTTTAGAAAATATTTGCCAATCCCTGCTATATTTGATATACCAAATATTAAAAGCATATCTCATCTCCAACTCTTATGACAGATTTTTCTTTTTATCCTAGTGTTTCTATTTTTTTTTTTTTACTTTAAATCATTTCAATCTATATTAGGGGTATACAACATTAGAACTGTCATATTTTCCTGGTGAAATGAATTTCTTACCATTACCTAGTGACCTTCTATATCTACTAACACCTTTTACCTTACAGTCCATGTTGACAATATCTGTAGTTATGTCACTCTTTTTCTGAAAACCTTTATTCACCCTTATGTTAGAGAGCACATAAAATACAATATTGTATTTAGATTTTTTTTTTCAAACTTTTGAGATACAGTCTCTGTCGCCCTGGGTAGAGTGCTATAGCGTCATAGCTCACAACAACCTCAGACTCTTGGGCTCAAGCAATCCTCTTGGCTTTAGCCTCCTGAGTAGTTGGAACTATAGGGCTAGATTTTCTCTTTTTAGTAGAGATGGGATCTCGCCCTTACTCAGGGTGGAAACTCCTGAGCTCAAGCAATCCACCTGCCTCAGCCTCCCAGAATGCTAGGACTACAGGCGTGAGCTACCACACCCAGTCTTGTGTTTAAAGTAGTCTATCTTTTAAACAGGAGGATTTAGTAAATTTACATATATTATAGTGACTGATATGTGTGCATTTATTTTACCACATTCTACCATTCTACAATATACAGTTCATGTGTAATTTTAAATAGTGTGCCATAAAGTTCGTGTGTAATTTTAAATAGTGTGCAATTTAAAACTGCACACAAACTTCAGGCTGCCCTGCAATATGCTTTCTTTTTGTGTCCCTTTTCTTCCTCTAACTTCTTTGAGGCAGACTTTAAAATTCCATTTTAAATATCCTCTACTTTAGAAATTATACTATTTCTTTTCTTTAAGTGATTACCCTAGAAGTGTTAGTGTGCATATTTAACAAAGACTAAATTATTTAATAGTCAGTGACTTTGTTTTACTATCTTCTGACATAAAGGAAGGATTTTAGAATGCTTAAACTTCAACCACTTCTCTCCCAAGTTATTTCCCATAATCCATCACTACCATTGTTTTATCCATCAATTTTAGTTTAGATTCATTCTCGCATGAACCTCTTTCTTAGTTCATCGTTCCCTCTTGCAGTTCAGGTCTTCCATCTGGGATCATTTTCCTTCAGCCTGAAGTATTAATATATCATTTAGAATTTCCTTTAGAAAGGTGTCTTAGTAGAACTTCTCCCAGGTTTTTTATGTCTGAAAAAAATCTTTATTTTTCTCTTACTCTTGAAAATTTTTGAATATGAATTTCTAGTTTGACAGTTATATTTTCTCATCACTTTGAATATATTTTTCACTGCTTTCTGGATCCATTGTTGCTATTGACAAGGCAGCTTTAAGTCTGGTTTTCGTTTAAGGCCATCTTTTAAGTTCTTTGATCTGCTTGATGTTGTATAGATTTATTGTTATATGTCAAATGTGTATTTCTTTGTATTTATTCATTTTGGAATTTTTGGATGCTTCCTAAACCTAAAGACTAATGTCTTTTATCAGTTTTGGAAAGTTCTTAGTTCTTATCTTTTCAAATATTGACCTTGTCCCTGTGCTTTTTGGATTCACTGAGATGCTCATTGGATACCTCTTCATTCTATCTTTCACGGCAATATTATGCATTCCTCTGTTTCTCTGGGTTGCATTCTGAGTAACTCCTTCAGATCTGTCCTCTAGCCTATAAAATCTTTCACTTATGTCTAATGTACTACTTAACCTATGGCATTGAATGACTGGCTTTAATTCCTAATACTCTAATTTTGTTCTTTTCCAATATGCTTGATTTTTAAAGTCTCCTGATCTTACCATATTTTAAAGTGTTTTTTAACTCTTAAAATATAATAATTACTTTGTATTATGTGAGATATATCAATATCTGAGAACTTTGCAGGTATGATTCTGCTGTCTATTTTAATTCTCATTCATAGAACTTGTTTCTTCATGTATTCTGTGACTTTTGACCAAAGAGCCAATATTCCTTGGAATTCTTCTGAGAATCTTTTAGGACTGGTTAAAGTGATTGTCTCAGAAAGAATTAATATTTATTAAATCTGAGAAAATTTATCAACACAGAAAAATGTAAGCTAATTTCTTGAACACAGTTGTTTTGGACCTTAAAAGATAGATTATCAAGTAATTGAAAATGTAATGACAAAACCTTAAAAAGAGAAAGAGACCAGAGAAAGAGAACAGAGGGGTGAGAAACAGAGATTTAAACTAGTTTTAATAAATATTCTGAAGAAAATATAATCATATGGTAAATTTCTATATTTCAAAGATAAAAAAAATAAGAAGAAAAGATAAATCAAGTTATCTACTAATAAGAGAAAAGTCAGGTTGGCCAGAGAATCATGGAGTAATACGTATAGCTTTGAGCAAATCAAAGATTATAATGAAAGAATTTTGCAGTCACTAAAATTGTTGCTCCTTTGTAAAGACAATAGAAAACCAATTTTAAATATGCAAGAGCTTAAAAATACACTAAAACAGCTAGGAGTAGTGGCTCACGTGTATTAATACCAGAGCTTTGGGAAGTACAGATGGGAGAATTGCTTGAGGTCAGGTATTCAAGACCAGCCTAGGCAACACAGCAACACACCCATCTCTAAAAAACAAATTTAAAAATTAGATGGGCTGGTGGTATGTGCTATCGTCCTAGCTTTGCAGGAGGCTAAGGAAGGAGGATCACTTGAGCCCTAGGAGTTTGAGGTCACAGTGAACTATGATTGGGCACTCTAGCCTGGGTGACAGAGCAGGCCTCTAACTCCCAAAAGAATAAATATATATGTGTGTATGTGTGTGTATACTCAAGACATTTTAAAAGTAGTTACATAAAGATGTTTACCATTAAAATTAAGGAATTTAGAAAAGTTGAATTACTGTATAAAGATAGTAAGCATTAAAAACAGTCAAATACATGAATGCTATCAAACCTAATTAAGAAAATTTCTTTAATACCATTAAATGGAATCTTTAAGACTGTATTAACAAAGATCATTAAATAGAAGGAGTATGGATCATTAAATTTCACGTGTTACAAACAGGAAAGCAAATAATTTTTGAATTTGGGAGTGAGGCAAAATTTAGATTAGAGAATATTTTTCGTGAATAAAAATATCTACCTATCCACTTATGTAAATAAAAATGGTACCATCCAAGTCAACAGAGAAACAAATAAACAATGCAAGCTATTATCCATTAAGATTAAAAGGAATAGGTTCAGTGCGCATAGCACAGTGGTTATGGCGCTGGCCACATGCACCAAGGCTGGCAGGTTCAAACCTGGCCCAGGCCAGCTAAATAACAATGATGACTGCAACAAAAAAGTAGCCCAGCCGTAGTGGCAGGCACCTGTAGTCCCAGCTACAGGCGAGGCAAGAGAATTGCTTAAGCCCAAGAGTTTGAAGTTGTTGTGAGCTGTGATACCACAGCACTCTACTGAGGGTGACTCTGTCTCAAAATAAAAAAGATTAAAAGGAATAAAAACTAAATGGAAACAAAAAAACCTTTGAAAGCCAAAAAGTTAACTGTTGTAAGATCATACATATTTGCTAGTTCAATAAATATAATTTTAAATCTCCTTATTAAGTGACAAATAATCTCCTTTACTGCCTAAAAGACTTTATCATGTTGTTTATCATGCTAGCACAGAATATTATTTTCTTCATAGCACTCACCACTATTAGAAGTATTTTATTTTATTTTATTTTATTTTATTTTATTTTATTTTATTTTATTTTATTTTTTGAGACAGAGCCTCAAGCTGTCACCCTGGGTAGAGTGCTGTGGCATCACAGCTCACAGCAACCTCTAATTCCTGGGCTCAAGCGAGTCTCTTGCCTCTGCCTCCCAAGTAGCTG
>CAUYRH010003067.1:0-12014 GCA_963574655.1 Perodicticus potto
TTTTTTTTTTTGTAGAGACAGCGTCTCACTCTCTCGCCCTCCGTAGAGTGCTGTGGAGTCACAGCTCACAGCAACCTCCACCTCTTAGGCTTGAGCGATTCTCTTGCCTCAGCCTCCCAGGTAGCTGGGATTACAGGTGCCCGCCACAACGACCAGCTGATTTTTGATGCAGTTCGGCCGGGGCCGGGTTTGAACCCGCCACCCTCGGTATATGGGGCGGGCGCCCTACTCGCTGAGCCACAGGCGCCACCCCACTCTTAACTTTAAATGTTAGCAACTCATTTAAAAGAATCACTGTGTATGTCTGTGTGTGTGCCTGTGTGTCTCAGGCAAGGGAGGGTAGAGGTTGTTCAACGCTCATTATTTGTTCATTCACTGTTTTTTTGAGGCCCAACTATGTGCCAGGTGCCAGGTGTTAGAGGATACTGAGGTTTATAAAACAGACATGTTCACACTCCGTGGAACTTACTGTATAGAAGAGTTTAAAGTCCAAGCCCTGGCTGGTCCCCTGAATGCAGATACTCTTTGTATCACCCCCTAAGGCAAGAGCCCCAGGGGGCAGCCTGGTTTGGATGAGATTAAGATTCATGATTCCCTTATCCACTAGGATGGCATAAAATAGTAATAATAAAAATAGACATAGCAGGTATTGGTGAGGATGTGAAACAAACTGGAACCCCTGTAGGTTACTGGTGGGAATACAAAATGGTGGAAAACAATTTAGCAATTCTTCAAAAAGTTAAATATAGAATTATATGACCCAGCAATTCCACTCCTAGGTATATACCCAAGGGAATTGAAAACAGGTAATTAAACAAATACATGTATGTGCACACATGTTTGTAGCACCATTATTCACAATAGCCCAAAGGTGGAAACAACCTAAATTTCCATCTAGAGATGACTGGCTAAAGAAATTGTAGCATATACGTAAAATTATAAACAAGAATATTGTTCAGCCACAAAAGGAATTAAGTACTAATACTTGATATCATGTGGATGAACCTTGAAAACACTGTTAAGTAAAAAAAGCCAGACACAAAAGGTCACTTATTGTATTGTATGAATTCATTGATGTATAATTTTCAGAATAAATGAATTCATAGAGACAAAAAACAGATTGGTGGTTGCCAGGGATTGTAGTAACTGCTTTATAGGCACAAGGTTCCCTTTTGGGGGTGATGAAAAACTTTTAGGAACTACACAGAGGTGGTGGTGGTACAACATTGTGAATGTACTAAATGCCACCGAATTGTTCAATATGGTTAATTTTACAAAGTTATGAATTTCACCTCGACAAAGAATATTTTTATTTCATTTTATTTATTTGTTTTGAGATAGAATCTCACTTTATCATCCTGGGTAGAGTACCACGGCATCATAGCTTACGGCAAACTCTGGGGCTTGAGCAATCCTCTTGCCTCAGCCTCCCAGATAGTTGGGACTGTAGGTGCCCACCACAACGCCTGGCCAGTTTTTCAATTTTTTTTCTTTTAAGTAGAAATGGTCTTGCTCTTGCTCAGGCTGGTCTCAAATTCCTGAGCTCATGCAGTTCTCCTGCCTTAGCCTCCCAGAGTGCTAGGATTGTGGGCGTGAGCCACTGTGCCCAGCCTAAGAATATTTTTTAAAACTGCAAGCCACACGAGAGTGCTATGCTGAAAAGGTTAAACCAATGATTAGTACATCCAAACAGGGAAATATCATGCAGCGATTAGTGACCCGGAAAAATGCTTCTAACTTGATGTTAAGCAAATGAGTAAGATAAAAACTCATATATGTGACATTACATTAATTATATTAATTTAAAAGTACATAGAAAAGTTTACACAAAAATATATTAAAATGTTTGTTATCCCTCCTACATAAAACAATTCATGCTTCCATTTTTTGAGTACCTACCAACTCCCAGGACCAGTGATCAAGGCCAGTGGAGCTGTGCAGGAGAGAACATGGGGGCTGGGAGCAGGGCCCACCCAGACACCCTTGATGATCCTTCAAAACAACCATATATTGGGAGGCGGAGGCAAGAGACTCGCTTGAGCCCAGGAATTGGAGATTGCTGTGAGCTGTGATGCCACAGCACTCTATCCAGAGGGACAGCTTGAGGCTCTGTCTCAAAAAACAAAACAAAACAAAACAAAACCCAACCATATAAAGGAGGTATTATTACTCTCCTCATCCTTCAGTACTCCTCTCACACAAAGAGGATGGTAGCAGGTGTCCCTTCTGGATAGTGATCCAGCCACTTGGTGTTTTCCTCAAGAAACACCTGCATGTGGGCTCAAGGCTACAGGTCCAGAATGGCCTGGGCAATAATGTTTACTATAGTGAACACCCAGGAACAACCTGCATGTACATTAACAGGGGATTGAGAAGTAATGTAGGTTTCACCTGCTGAGACATTCAAGGAATGAATGAGACCTCCGTTTCTCATTTTGGATTGCTCCTGACAACTTAATGATAAGAAGTAGGGGTCTTGGTGCCTGTAGCTCAGCAGCTAGGGCTCTACCCACTCTGGTGGGTTTGAACCCAGCCCGGGCCTGCCAAACAACTATGATAACTGGAACTAAAAAACAAAAAACCAACCAAACAAAAAAACATGGCCGGGTGTTGTGGCGGGCACCTGTAGTCCCAGCTACTTGGGAGGCTGAGGCAAGAGAATCACTTGAGCCTGAGAGTTTGCGGTTGCTGTGAGCTGTGACGCCATGGCACTCTACTGAGGGCAACATAATGAGACTCTGTCTCAAAAAAAAAAAATGATAAGAAGTAGGGGGTGAATGAAATTACAGAAGAGTCTCACAGTCATATAGAATTTATATAGATGTAATTCATGACTGGTTGCCTCTAGGAAGGGAGAGAAACAAAACTGAGAGAGATACATGGTGGGAAGGCTTTGATTTTAATCTCACTTCTAGTAAATTTATTTATTTATTTATTTATTTTGAGACAGACTCTTACTTTGTTGCCCTCAGTAGAGTGCTGTGACATCATAGCTCACAGCAACCTCAAACTTTTAGGCTGAAGCGATTCTCTTGCCTCAGCCTCCCAAGTAGCTGGGACCACAGGTGCCCAACATAACGCCCGGCTATTTTTAGAGACGAGGTCTCGCTCTTGCTTAGGCTGGTCTCAAGCCATGAGCTCAGGCGATCCACTCGGACTCCGCCTCCCAAGTGCTAGAATTACAGGCGGGAACCACCACACCCGGCCTAGTAAATTTCTTTTTAAAAAATCTGAAGCAAACGTAACAAAATGGCAGTATTTGTTAATGCTGGATGGTGGATTTCTTGGGATACTTAGTAGATCACTCTCTTCGCGTTTCTATATTTTAACTTCTTCCCCCATCAACCAAAAACAGGAAAATGAAGAGAAAACCATGGGGTAAGGTAGATCATATCTGTTGAGACCTTTCGCTATCCCGGGTGTAGTTCTCCAAGTGTGGTCCCTGGACCCGCAGGACCAGCATCACTTGGGACTGAAAAGTCTCAGGGTCCTGCACTAGACCTACTGAATCAGAAACTCTGGGCTATGGCCCAGCAATCTGTGTTTACCAAGCTTTCCAGGAAATGCCGATGAGAAGGCCGGGCTATGAGTGGGAGTCAGGGCAAAATTTATCATGTGTACCTGTCAGTGATCTCAGAGCTTTCCTCAATTAACCTTCCAAACAACCCCGTGAAGGAGGTATCATTACTCTCCTCAACCTGCAGTTGTGGAAACCAAGGCGCAGAAGGTCCAGCAGGCAGTTTGCCCCCGAAACCCCCACCCGCCCTCAACTACCGCACTGCCTTTCTCGGTCTCACGTGCTCCAGCTCACAGCATCCTGGAAGACTTAGCCCCATTTTAGAGATGAGGAAACGAATCCAGAGAGAGAATGACTTGCCCAAGCAGGAGGAAAGTGACATGGCAGACATCTTACGGTCTCTGACCGAGAGGTTTGGGGGTTTAACTTAGACACGCTGGGGGCGGGGAAGGAGCGTTAAGGGGTGACCCAGCTGCAGCGGGCCAGGGTGTGGCTCGCACGTCACGCCTCCACCCTGACGCCCCTTTCCCCACGGCAGCTGTCAACCGGTATGAGCCGTCACCCACCCCCACCGGGAACCGGAAGGGCCTTCCCTTCCTGGGCTATGTGAAGCCCCCATCCCTTCCTTTTTTTTTTTTTTTTTTTTTTTTTAATTTTGCAGAAGGGGAACTTGGACGGCCAGAGAAGTGCCAGCTTGAGCATAAAGTCTCTCCAGGGGCCCGAGCTGCCCCTTCCTAGGGTTACCCCAGGTTTGCAGCTGGGCCACCGCAGTGCCGCCCCTCGCCTGGCACCGTTCACTCCCACCCGGGGTGCCCCGACGTTCCCTTCTCCCCGTGCTGCCTCCAGCTGCCCCCACAGCCAGCCCTGGCCAGGACCCGACCTCCGCCTTCCAGGGACCCTCACGCGCCTGGTGTTCCCTGGCGTCCAGCCCGCGGTACTCACCTGGGCGCCCGCTCCTCGTCTTGCGGGCAGCCCGGATCCTCGCAGCTCGAACGCCCCCCCAGCTCCGCAACCCTCGGGATCCCGGGGCGCTCGTGCCCACAGAAAGATGCACTGACTTTCAAGAACAAGAAGCTAGCTGGGCCGGCGCTCGGAGGGGTTCGGTGCCGCTGTCCTCAGCTCTCCTCCCGCTGCGGTGTCCCGGTCCCCTCCCACCCGCCTCTAAGCGCCCGCGGTGAGGCCGGGTGCCAACCAGGGACTAGGAGGCGCCCACAGGCCATCTGGGCTCCCGGGCCGCGCCCCCAGCGATGCTAACCCCGCCCCGAAGTGTCCTAACACCGCCCCCGAAAGATTCTAACCCCACCCGGGATCATAACCGGCTACCCAAGGATCATAACCTCTGCGCCCTGTTCGCAGGATCCTAAACCAGCCGGGGAGGGGGGAAAAATCACCCATCCGAGGCTTCTAACCCGACCTCCCAGGATCCCAGCCCCGTCTCTGAAGATAACAACTCTGCCCCTGGGATTTTAACCTGCCTGCCAATGAACCTAATCCCACCTCCGGTCCGAAAGCTTCCTAACACCTCCCCTAACGCTTTTTAATCCGTCTCCCAACCTCCTCACCGGGGCTCCCAGAGGATTTTAAGTCCCGCCCTCAGGGGTTCTAACCACTAAGAACCCCAACCTCCTGCTCCCCAAATCCTACTTCTGCCCTCAAAGGATTTGTCATCCCACATCTGAAGGATGCTTAACCTAAGGATTCTAATCCCGCCAAAGGAAGGACCTAACCCCACTCTTGCAAGGATTCTAACCCCACCCTCAAGATTTACAGCTCTAACCCCAGTGATTCTTACACTGCCCCCGCGATCCCCCACCCTTAATCCCCAGGGGTCCAACCCCGCCCTCCAGGGATTCTAACTCCACCTTTCAGTGGATTCTAGCCACTCTCTTCAAAGGAAGGGTCCTCGGGCTCGGGCTCGGCGCCTGTGGCTCAAGCAGCTAAGGCGCCAGCCACATACACCTGACCTGGCAGGTTCGAATCCAGCCCGGCCGCCAAACAACATTGACGGCTGCTACCAAAAAAATAGTCAGGCTACTTGGGAAGCTGAGGCAGGAGACTCGCTCGAGCCCAGGAGTTGGAGGTTGCTGTGAGCTGCGATGCCACGGCACTCTACTCAGGGCGATAGCTTGAGGCTCTGTCGCAAAAAAAAGAAGGGTCCTCCACTCTTGTCACTCTCACAGGCTTCTAACGCCCACCCCTGAAGCATTAGATCGTCTCCCCACCGTTCAGCTCTCTCCCTTCTAGGCCTGGCCCCCGCCCCGAGCGTCCCAAACCTTCCCGGCCCTTTTGCGGTCAGCGGTTTTCTCCCCTCCAAGCTCCGCGCTATTCAAACGCCCTGCAAAGTTCGTGGCCCGAACGAACCACCCTGGCTTGTTCTGGGCAGGTTCTGGGCACCTCAGAGGACTTCTCAAGTTGAGGGGGAGCGAAATATAGCGCCGGAGAGCGACTGAAGCCCCAAAGGGATGGGATTGTGCCCAGCGCCAGGCAAGGGCGGAGCCCATCTTCTCCTGAAAAAGACGGGCGCTGTCACCCTAAATTCTGTGTAACACACCTCCAGAATGTACAGGAATCCTACTTCATCTCTCTGTTCCCTCTGCTGCTAGTCAGTCCAGGCCACCGTCACGCATGCATTCGTTTGCTCCTTCAGCGACACTGTGCTGGGCGCTGGGGAATGTAGGGCTTCTCAGACTTGGCCCTTTTGACATTTGGTCCACGTGATTCTTTGTTGTGGTGGACTGTCTTGTGCATGACTGGATGTTTCACGGTATTCCTGGGCACTGCCCAGTAGATGCCCAGGAGCAGCCCTCCTCCTCAGCTGTGATAATCAAATGTCTCCTGAGAGGCCAAATGAGGGGGAGAACCCTCATAAATGAGAAAGACAATGAACGCCCTACTCTTATAGGTTGGTGTATGTGCTTAAATATATGTTCCTGTATGCACTTTTTATAAAAACAGGTAATGTTGCTTAATGTACTTGAATGGTATTTATTCAATTTGGAACTTTTCTTCCCCTCCGTCACTGTTGTTAATATCCAGCTACGTTGCTGAAGGTAGCGGCCATGTAGTTATAGTGTACATTCTTCACATTTCATTTACCTGTTCTCCTAGTTATGGACACCTAGATGGCACCTACTGTGGACATCTCATTTTTGACCTGTGTGAGTATTGTGTAAAGACTTGCTTTGCCAGGAACACTTACTCTAGTTTATGAAATTAAGTGTTGAATTTTAGAACCTCAAATACAACGAACTGAGATTTTTTAACTTTAAAAAAAAATGGGTGGCAGTGGCTCATGGAATTCTAGCACTTTGGGAGGCTTTGAGATCAGCCCAAGCAACATAGCAATTTATCTACAAAAAAACAGAAAAATAAGCCAATGTGATGGTATACACCTGTAGTTCCAGTTACTTGGGAGGCTGAAGTGGGGTATTGCTTGAGCCTAAGAGTTTGAGTTGCAATGAGTTATGATGATGTCATTGCACTCTAGCCCTGGCAATAGAGTGAAACCTTGTCTGGGGGGGGGGGGAGAATTGCTTTGCTAAGAATGACAGGTGCTTGCAGAGTGGATGCTTCTCCCCTCTCTCCCACCCTTTCTCTTTATCTTTCTTTACTAATCCTTGGTATTCTCCATTGGTCTTAATTTGAATTCCCTAGAAGCAGACCCTGGACGTAGATTCAAGTAGCTGTACTTTATTTAGGAGATACAGAAGACACCAGTATTCACCAGGGGTGGGTGAATGAGATAGGGAAGGGAAGGAAGTCAATTAAAGGAGTATTATCAAGCAAGTTACCTTTGTGGGCAACTGGAGTTCAGTTCTGCTGAGGAACTCGGGAGACTGTGTACCATACCCACTTCAGAGTTATCCCACCTGTGAGCTGAGGGAGCTGGGACGTTTATAGACCAACTCCTGGATGAGGGATATTCCCAGGGATATTAATCCTTCAGCACTTTTGGCCTGCCCCATGCATGCTCCAGCTACCAGAGAACTTCCAGGGAGAGACATGCAGGTCCTGGTAAAGGCCCAGAGGACGCTGGAAGGTCATCAGCAGCATCAGCTACATCTCCTTCCAGAAGTTTGCCATTTTGATGGCAAAGAGCAACAGAAAGTGGAAACATTCTTCTGCTAAATGGACGATTTCCCAGTATTTTTGCTATTAAAATAATGGGACAATTAAAATTCTTGTGTGTGTTCCCAAAGCTGTATAAACTTTAATGTGGCACAATTTTATAAATAAAACCCACCATTATAGGTATTCAGCTTGACGAGTTTTTGCAAATATGTATACTTGTGTAACTAGCATATATATTTACACCCCAATCAAGATATAAAGCATTTCTATTACCCCCAAAAGTTCTCTATTGCATTACTATTAGGTGGCCTTAAGTAATGACCATTTACCTTTTTCTTATTATAAAAGCTTTGTCTTTGGGTGGCACCTGTGGCTCAGTGGGTAGGGCGCTGGCCCCATATACTGAGGGTGGAGGGTTCAAACCCCGCCCCAGCCAGCTAAAACAGCAGTGACAACTACAACAAAAATAGCCAGGCATTGTGGCAGGTGCCTGTAGTCCCAGTGCTCTTATTCGGGAGGCTGAAGCAAGAGAATCGCCTAAGCCCAGGAGTTGGAGGTTGCTGTGAGCTGTGCCACCACAGCCCTCTGCTGAGGACAACAAAAGTGAGACTCTGTCTCAAAAAAAAAAAAAAAAAGAAAAAGAAAACAACAATGAAGCTTTGTCTTGGGCAGTGGCTCAGTGGGTAGGATGCCGGCCCTATATACTGAGAGTGGCAAGTTTGAACTTAGCCCCAGCCAAACCGCAAGAAAAAATAGCCGGACATTGTGGCAGGCACCTGTAGTCCCAGCTACTTGGGAGGCTGAGGCAAGAGAATCGCCTAAGCCCAGAAGTTGTAGGTTGCTGTGAGCTGAAATGCCACAGCACTCTACCAAGGGCGATAAAGTGAAACTCTGTCTCTAAAAAAAAAAAAAAAAAAAAAATTTTTTAGAATTTCACATATGCAATAATACAGTGTGTTTCCTTTATGTTTGCCTGCTTTTACTTACAATTGCTTTTGGGACTTTCTTTGTTGTTACATGTTCCGGTAGTTGATTCCTTTTTACTGCTGAGCAGTATTCCACAGTAAAGAGGTACCACTATTTGTTTATCCATTTATTTATTGATGGAAATTTGGGTCATTTTCAGTTTGGGGCTATATAAATAAAACTGCTATGAACATTTGTGTACAAATCTTTAAATAGACATGTTTCTATTTCTCCTGGATGAATACTTGGGATTGAAATTGCTGGATCATATGTAATAAGTGGACTGAACTTTATAATAAACTGTTAAATATGTTTCCAAAGTGGTTATACCATTTTTGCATTCCCACCAGTGATTTCCAGTTGCTCCACATCCTTGCCAGCATTTGCTATTGTTATTCTTTTTTATTTAAAAAAGTTTCCATCTAACTCATATTTGTCTCAAAAAGCATTTATGTGATTTTATTAAAATGAATACAAATTTTATTGTAAGACACTATGTTATCAGTCTTTGATGTGGCAAACATTTTTCCATTCATGCATTCATTCATTGTCATGGGGAGTATGACTCCAAGAAATTGTCCTAAGTGTTCCATCTTTGGACTAGAATTCAAACCCTGCCACTACCAACTGGATAATGTACAAATCAAATCACCTATCTGAGTCTCAGTTTCCTCATCTGTCAAGTGGGAATAATAATAGTACTTACCTCAGAAGGTTATTTTGAGAATCAAATATAAGTAAAGTGCTTAGGCACACTCTATACTGATGGTCAATTTCATAGGTACAGACTGTGTCTGTGTCATTAAGACTTCAAACTGCTGCTTAGGCACTGGTTTAATTTGGAAGTCACCTCTGTTATACCCTGCCTTGTTCCAAAGATAAAAGAAGGAGCATATGGCTTTAACCAGAAGATACTGCCCTGTGGGGAGTGGACACCTTTGAATGTGGATAAAGGAATGCTGGAATGAAAGTGAGATTGTGCTGGGACTGAGGCCTGTGAAACTCGGTCTTAGGACAAGCAGCAGACCAATCCCACATCAGGAGTAACTAGACTCAGATTCTTGGGCCCCTTCCATCCCTGGCTGTATAGCCTTGAGAAAGTCACTTGATGTTTCTGATTCTCTTAATCAGTCAAGAAAAGGTCACTGAGCACCTACTGGGTGATGGGGCTTGAGCTGGGTGTTAGGGATACAATAGGCAATGAGGCAGGTACAGTCCCTGGCCTCATGGACTTTTCAGCCTAGTGGAGGGCATTAAACAAATAGTTATGCAAATAAGGCAGATTAGAATTGTCACAAATCCTATACAGAGGTGGGCATATGTACTGGGGCTTTGAGAGCGGTTAACAAGGGAACATAGAGAAGGCCTCCCAGAGTGGGCAACATTTAATCAGAGACCAGTAGGATGAACAGGAGCCAGCAAGGTACGGAATCCGGGCAAGGAGGGCACGTGTGTGGTATCCAGTCTCCAAGATGGCCTCTGGTATTCATGCCCTTATGTGGTCAGTCCTCTCTGCTCTGAATGGGGCTGATCTGCGTAACCAATCAGATATCGTAGAAATAATAAGATAATTGTGACTTTCAAGGCTAGATCATAGAAGACCTTGTGGCTTTTTTCTTTTGTTTTTTTGGGTTGTTTCCCCTAGGTGGGGAGCCAACTGGCATGCTGTGAGGACACTCAGCAGTCTGTAGAAGGCCTGTGTGGCAAGAAAATGAGGCCTCCTTTAAATGACCAGCACCAACCTGTGCTCCAGGTATGTTAGCCATCCGGGAAGTGGATTTTACAGTCAAGCTTTGAAAAGACTGCACCCCCTGCCAACATTTAGACTGGCTCCAGGAGTAGGGTGCCGGCTCCATATACCAGAGGTGGCAGGTTCAAACCTGGCCCCAGCCAAAAACAAACAAACAAATATAGACTGCAAGCTTAGGAGAGACCCTGAATCAGAATCACCTGCTCCCAGATGCCTGAACCACAGAAACTGGGTGAGAAAATAAATTTATTGTTTTCAGCTTTAGGATAGTTTGTTAGTTAACATTGAAAACTAGTACAATATGCAAAAGCCTGAAGACGGGGGAGTGCTTACACGTCCGAAGAACCCCACTGTGGTTGGCAGAAGAGGGAGGCCCAGCATAAGGTCCCCACACTTGGCCAGAGCACTTAGGACTTTGTAGGCCCCTGTGTGGACTGTAGATTTTATTCTAATATCCAGGGGAAGTGCTTGGATGGTTATAAACAGGGAAGTGACATGATCATCTACTCACTCAACGAATATTTATGGAGTACCTACTATGTGCCAAGCAGTATATTTGATGCTGAGGATACAGTGATGGACAAAACCAGTTCCTCCCCATACTGTTAGAATTTACATTCTGGAGAGGAAGATAAATAATAAACAGATACTGAAAATATATCTCATGTCTAGGGGTGATGCGGGTCATTAGAAAACAAAGGAGGGCAAAGAGAGAGGTAATAGATGGAAGAGACGGGGTGGCCAGGAGGGGCTTCTCTGAGCAGATGGCATGTGAGCAAGACCTGCCGAACTGGGGAAAGGAGTCATGGGAGAATCTGGGGAAGTGTGTTCCAAGCAGGAGGAATAGAAGAAGGCCAGTGTGGCAGGAACACAGAAGGCGCCAGTGAGAGTGATACAGCATTAGAGAGGCAGTGGGGACAGACTGTGAATGCCACGAACATCTTGATGTCAATATTAAATTGTAATGGACACAAGATGAGAGTTTAGGAAGACCTTTGAACAGAGGAGTGTGCCAAAGGGGCTTATAATTTCACAGGATCTGTCTGCTATGTGGCGAATGGGTTGGAGGGACAAGGGGGAAGCAGGGAAATTGGTGATCAGGGTGAAGCAGTCATTAAAGTGCAAGATGATGGTGGTTTTGGTCCAGAGTGGTGGCAGCTTACAATAGAAGCAGCTAAGAGAGCGAAAACATTCACATGGCTAACAGACTTTATGATACATACAAGGAGTCATTGTAGCTATGCTACAAGGAAAATACTAGAAGTAACCCAAATGCCCATATTTGGGGACTGGGAAAATAAATGTTAACAGGATAATTGAATACTAAACAGTTGTCAAAAAGAATATATAAAAGCCAATTGTGTTCCAATACATTAGCAATCAACACTCTGAAAATGAAGTTAAGAAAACAATTTTAAAAACCCAATTCTGATCCCTTCATGATCAGAACACTTCAGAAAATTGGAATAGAAGGGACATTTCTTAAACTAATAGAGGCCATCTACAGCAAACCCACAGCCAATATTGTATTGAACGGAGTTAAATTGAATTCATTTTCACTTAGATCAGGAACTAGGCAAGGTTGCCCATTGTCTCCATTGCTCTTCAACATTGTAATGGAAGTTTTAGCCATTGCAATTAGGGAAGAAAAGGCGATTAAGGGTATCCACATAGGATCAGAAGAGATTAAACTTTCACTCTTCGCAGATG